>JAURVB010010381.1:0-55666 GCA_033002965.1 Piper betle | reverse complement strand
CGCTCGCGTAGCACGGTAGTCGGATTTCCCTCATTCAATCTCTCACAAAAATGCGAAAACTATACATATATATAGGTCTGGGTTGGGATTTACACAATAGGCCAGAAGGCAACCTGAGCTGGATCTGAAGTTCGAAAACAAACTCGAGGGATCTCATCCTCGAGGGTTATTAATCCGGAAAATTGTTGGCTAAATGGCCCGAGTTAAGTGGGATCCGATAAAATGCCACTTAACACGTCCTGCATGTAATAAATCAAATACACAATAGAATAGCGTAAAACAGAGAATGAGTCCTAAATGGACCTGGTAGAAGCTCCAAACGGGTCCACGCGCCTAGGCAGCGAGCTCCTACACCGTACCTACACAATCAGGCTAAAACTAACGCCCGCATGATGAATCACACATCCTATAGCATGCACACACAATCAACACAATCACTCATCAACCACGCACATCAACCTATATCAATTCCAGCAATCAATTCTAGCAAGTCTACTTAGGCTAGGTTGCATTAGATCATGATCATTACCTAGTTACCCTAATTAGTTTCTTAGTCTCCATTTTTTAACACCACTCAATCAAACAAATTTCAAATTTTATCCTTAATCAAATTTACATTTATATATATTATTATAACACACAATTCACCAATCCTAGCATGCAATTCTAATAAGCAATACTTTCAAATAATTAAGTTAAAAATATGGCTCGAAACTCGAATTCGGTACCTAGCGGCGTCCGAAGTCCAATCAGATTGGATCGGGTGCGTTCGGCGGATGATCCGGCGAATTTCCCGCGAATCCAATTTTTTCTGCGGTTCTGGCAGTTTTCTGGCAAGTGTCGACAGTTTTCTGGCTGATTCCGGCGGTTTTCTGGCTATGATTCAGGACGGGGCAATCTGGGGGTCTATCGGCACCAGCTCGACGAGCTTGGTCCAATGGTGGTGTCAGACAGGGTAGCCGAGGCGGCGATGGCCGTCGACGGTGGCGTCGAAAATGGGTGGCGGCGGCGGCGGCGGCGTGCTCCGATCGGGGCTGCGGCCGGCCTCGACGGCTGTCAGGATGATGGGGGAAACGTCGGTGACAACGAGAGGATGGTCGTCGGGGTCACAGCGGCGGCGGAGCGGCCCGGACGGCGGCGAATCGACTAGGGAGTACATCGCGGCTTGTGGGGCGATTCCGGCGTCGTGGCAGCGAGACGGTGGCCGGGGTGGGTCGTGGCGGCACGATGACTGCACGGCAGCGTTGATCGGCGGCTGTGCAATGTCGGCGGTGGCGACGAGCACGAGGGGCGGTGGCGGCTAGGGTTTTGGAAGGGGGAAGTGTCGAGAATGGAGAAAATATACTTCAGTGGCAGTTTCGTAATTAAGTATTGCCTCGATTCCTACTCGAGTCAAAATAATAACTAGTTCGTAATAAATTCTAAAAAATCTAGAAAAATATGGAAAAATCCCATAAAATTAAACAAACACAACAACATCCAAATGGCATGCTCTGTAACTAATAACCCACCCGAATATAATCCAACGCATCCTAATCCGTTATTCGGCCTAAAACTATTCTACGATAAAATAAAAATAACAATCAATACTGTATACCTCCATATACTTGATAACCCATTTTTCATCATCTTTTAGACATTATCATCGTACACTTGAGCATACATGACCCTCATCGCTCATAACTCACAGCTGGCCTCAACTCAGCTCGCGGTCCATGAACTTGACTCGACTCGAACCAATGGTCAAACCGACTGGTTCACTCCCGTAAAACTCTGACTCGAGTCACGGGTTTTACACGTAGTATCCTACTAGGGTTTGCATATTATTCATACATTGTATGCACATTAGCGGCGTGCTCCATCTTGAGACGTCGAGAGGGTTATGTCTAGCCGTTTAGGTTTTGGGTCAGCCAAATTAATCGGTTTACGAGTAGTTTGATCCTTTGTAACAGTCCGGTCTGGGTTGAGAGTAAACCGGATTGGGGTGTTACATGAGGTTTCCCTGGTGCCATGCAACACGACGCTCAGTACTCCTTGCCGAGCCATATGCCGCTACATGATGTCTAGCACCTGTCACCAGCACTCCATGCACCATAGGTCGCTCCTTGCCTGTAACAATAACACAGGTTAGCACATGGTAAGTTATTTCACCACTCAGATAGCACCGACTAGTGAGATGACTAGTGACAATTGTCAAACCCTAGCACCCATGGGTGCCCCATGGTGACACACGTAACACATACCCTATGGATAAATTTATTTATTTTGACTATGATTATGTACAATAAATAAAATTGAAATTTGGAATGATTAACTGATGTTTTGATGGTTGTTATTTTTTTAAAAATGATTTAATTGTATTTTGTATTTTTGTTGTATTCAAATTTTTTGATTGGTTTTCTCTTGATTCTTCAAAATGTTTTACTATCATGGTTACAATTTGAGATCATACTATCCAGGTATCATGACTCTCTCAAGTTGGCACATGGACTAACATTGTTTTGTATATGCCTCGGTTATCTTTCTAACGTGACAAAGGAGAAGAATTTATGTCATGACCAAGGGAATGATTGTGCTATATGATCAAAAAAGTTTTGTGAGCATCAATTAAGGGGGAAAGCTCGAAAAGTTGGTCTTGATCAGTTGCAAGCTTACTTCAATAGGGAGTATAATATTTAAGTAAATGCTTCATTAAGATTGGCCAATCAACCGTGTTACAAGAAGTTACATATGTAATTATCATAAAAAATGGAAGATTATTAAGTCTTGAACATTTTGACATGTGAATATTGATGATGAAACATAATTCATGTCTTCAATTATGAATGTTGTTCTGAGTTGATTCATAATAAATTAGAAAAAGTTGGATCTATAAGTGAAGATTGAAGTCATGTAGACATGATTACTTCTTAAGGTAATGTGTATATAATAATATGCTCTACATTTACAATTGAGAAAAACACTAATGTTAGACAATTTTTAGGAGAGGAACACCGTTTTTGCATTAAGCAGGATCATGAAGCATTAAGCATGATTATAATCTCGATTCACATCATCCGTGATTGCACAATGCCAGATGTTGGGCACCTATGGGCTGGGAAATTATATTTGAATGAAAAATAGGAAAAATATAAATGGACGTAATTAGTGCAAAAAAATATAAATGGAAGTAATTAGTGCAAAAAATAAAATGGTCATATTCTTTTTATTTTAATTCCTAAAGCTAAATGTGATATAAAAAGTTCTTAAGTGTACATTAGTCAGGCTCTTGTATAACTGGCTCCCATATAAGAGAGACCAACATGATTGAGCC
The DNA here is from genome assembly GCA_033002965.1 of Piper betle. Lineage (NCBI taxonomy): Eukaryota > Viridiplantae > Streptophyta > Magnoliopsida > Piperales > Piperaceae > Piper > Piper betle. Next base: position 52,353 of record JAURVB010010381.1, on the reverse strand, counting down.
GAACAATGTTTTTGCCCCGGAAAATTACATTCCAACTGCTTGTACACCTCTTTTCTGAATGTAATGGAAAGTTTCCTAACATACCAGTAGATGGAGAGCAGAATGGTGCAGGCTTTAGCCAACTTTTAATATTGAAGACATGATAGTTTATTGATCTTGCATCAGATGCAGCCACAAGCACCATTAGGCGGTGATTGGAAACAAAGTTGATGATTAGGAAGGGGAGAGTAGGGAACAGGCAATAATGCAGACAAGATGATGGCCAACAAGAAGAAGCCCTACTTGCTGCCATTAGAGCTCAAGCAATATTTGATCAGTTCTCCAAATTACTCTTCATTTTCTTCACTGCCATGAGCACTTCAAATCCTCCTATAAAAATAAAGAAGACAAAAGATTAAAACCGAAATATGGCTTCCATTTCTTCATTTAGTACTAAACCATATATAATATTTCTCTAGCTTCAAATTTCTTCCAGTTCACATTGATAAACACGATCACACGGCCTCATGACTCATGGGTGGTTGTCCATATTTATTGTGCACATATTGTCGTCTCTAATGAAATGTTAGTTTTAGCAAGCTTTATTATAGTGCAACAAGACCAGAAGGTGTCAAGCTAAAATATTAATAAGCTGCTTCTGTTAAATGTGACTAAAGGCTCTTCCTGGTTGGCGTTGTCTTGTTGTCTTCTATCTTTTCCACACTTTTGGTCTTTGTGTCGTTGAGCTCTCTACTTGTCTTTTGTAGCCGGCTTGATTGCTTTCTTTCTTTCAAAAATGCAATCCCAGTCAATGGACTTGGACTCTTGGTAGCGGTAGTTTGGGTTCTTCTAAGATTATACAATTTATTTATTTTATAATAAAATTTTGCCACTTCGTTTAGGATTCACTTACATGGTTGTAGAGGTTTGGCTTGTCCTCCCACTACCCTCGCTGTCCGACCAACTCCAGCAAAGCCAGATTCGGGGAGAATTACGGCCGCTAAGTGCGGGTAGAATTAGGGGGAGGACGAGGTTGCCGTTAGTGGTAAAAATCGAATCTTTGTTGCAAAGTTGTCATCTTTGCATATTTTCTGTGATGCGTGTATTGATTCGGACACAAATCTGGGTCATGATAACTACACTACAAAAAAATACAGCTTTCGGTAAAGATAAGGCTTGTGCTATATTACCACCGGGAAAAGCAGTATCTAAAAAATAATTCTAAAAATTATAGAATATCATCTTAATGTGTATAAATCCACCAAACTATAGTCCATGTATTATATTGCCATGGAGTATATGTAGTTTAGAGATAATTCTCTAGGGTTTTAAGATTATTTGGTGGGCTATTCTTTCCCCTGGCAGTATAGCTCATGACTGCCTTAAATATGCTTCCACATCTTGCCGTGGGAATGAGATTTTTTTGTAGTGTTATTAATCATGCATGATTAAGTATAATCATACAATTATTATAAAACAACAGATTTCTCACATAAACTGAAAAATGGCTAAAACATATACCATTGAAGTATAATAAAAAAAGAGTAGGACAGATTTACTTATAAATCTAAATTACCACATGTCCAGGAAATTAATATAAAATAAAAAATTAAGGACGTAACTAAATTGTCCTTGGTCAAAACAAAATCGTAGAGGAAATTGTTTACATACAAAGGTAAAACATCCCCATCGGAGTGTGAGTACGTCAGTACAAACTGTACCAAAGACTCCTGTCAAACTTTCCTGACATTATAATAAGGAAGGAGGTGTCATCTTTGGTCACTACCCATGATCTTATGTAAATTCAACATAAAGATGTAGCTAAAAATCACTTACACACCATGCTTTTACCCAAAGTATCACTTACACCACCTACTTTTCAAAAGGTATCATTTACACCCATTAGGATCAAATAGAATTAGTGATCCGTTGTATTTTGATGACAGCCAATATTCACCACCTAATTTTACTTTTCACCCTAATGACTAGCTGCATTGTAACACCTTGCCCGGAAAACCCAACATGAACCGTGGGTTACAAAGCATCCAAACTCCGCCAACAAAATAGTAAGTCCAGATAATTAAAAATAATTAAATAAGTTGTATAATACGCACGTTGGAAGCAACAATTATTTGTAAGGTAACAACTAAATTTATTAGCAATCACAAATTAATTCTTCAACTAATAGCAAGTTAAATAATAATTATTCAAATCTCATAAACCTAACCATGTTCCATTGTCATGCAATATAATATCCCAAGTCATATATAAATAATCAAATAGCAAGAAAAAAGGTCTACTAATAAAGATAACATATAGTCCATCCTCTTGAGCTCCATATGTCCCCGCTACGGCACTCATCTCAAGCTAGTTCATACGTACAAAGGTAAGTTCGTGTTAATGATAAAACCACTAAGTCTATACAATCAAAATAAACAATTTGAACAACACAATAAAATATATGGGTTTTTGTCTAATCCCTACTCTAGGAGAGTGGCCACCCTACCAGAAAATATTTTACCATATATGATCAAATACATTGTCCTTTTCCGAAGGAGACAGTAGACCTATATCCACACCTAGACTCCAATCTTAGAGTAGGTACTGGGCTATTCCTTACCCCTTGAACCTTAGTCCTTTTATGTTTAACAGTGAGTCTTACAATATGGTTCATCTAATATTGTAAAAGTTATATGTACCTCAATCCTTAGGTATTATCTTTCCCCTCAACTAACTTTCATACAATATCTACATGTCACCAATCGATATACTTTACTCATTCAACCGCGTATCGAATACAGAAATAAAGACATGTCATACATGCATACACAATCCAAGATTTAGCAATAAGTACAAATCTCTGTCTCGAACTCATGTATTCAAATATGGCATATAACACACATCAACCCATTAACAATATCAAACAATCATATTCAAATCATAAAAATCATTAAATAGTTAACAACATCAAACTCACGCGCTGAGGCAGTTTTTACTCTTCCAATCTTTTCATGAATTTCTAATCTTTTTCAAGTATTAATCGTTCAAGTTTTATTCTTTTTCATACAAACAAGCTCATATGATGATTCTAGACATACCCAAGTTAGATTTTCATCAAATTAATTATTTTTAAAAAATCTAACATTAAAGCATAAATTCTAAGAATTTACAACTAAACTTCTAAAAGTCATATATCAAAGTTGATCAAACTAAAATAAATCATCAAATTATCATTTCTAGAATTATTTAAAAATTAGATCTTGCATAATTATAGACATACATTATACAAATGCTAGAAATTAAGCCAACGTTTGGATAACATGGAAATGCTATATATATTAAATCACAATTCATGCACAAGAACTCAAATCTTTTGATTTCTTTGCCAAACAAGTGTTCTCCATCAAATCTCATCATATATCAATGAAAAACATTATTCCATGACCAGCACAAATCAGATTTCATCCACAACAATTACAATTCATGCCTATATGACATCCCAAACAATAAAAATCTATATGAGCAATGAATAAATTAAGAAATATTGATAAAAAAACAAGGAATTACCGAAATCCTAGCTGTCAACAAAGAAGATATGAGGGGACAAAGGGCCACCACACAAAACGAGGAAGAGAGGGAGAGAAGCAACATAAAAGTGAAGAGAGAGGATTGCCTTCCTTTATATTCCCCTACAGTTACAACTCACTAAAAGGATAAATCTTATCATTTTCTTTAGGAAATTTAATTTAATTTAAATTTAAATGAACGAACACCAAAGATTGAACCGAAATCTTTGAACTCAACATGATAAAAAAATATTTTATTCGAACTATGACTAATAAATTACAAAAATTCATTATACAAAGTTCTAGTATGGTCTCGGATCTCACATTCACACCAACTTAAGAATTTTCGTCTAAAAAAATAAATGCAACCAATAAAAATGGAAACAAGAAATTACCTCAAGTTATTTTTCAATCAATTTAGGATACTCTTTGTACATATCCTCTTCATTGTCCAAAGAAGCTTCTTCAACTGCTCGATTATTCCAAAATAATTTTACTATTGGCACTTTTTTCCTTAATATTTTATCTTGATGATCTAGTATCTTTAATGGCTTCTCCTCATACGTCACATTGAATTGAATATTGACCTATGTATAGTTTTGAATAATGTGACTTTCATCCCTTACATACTTTTTGATCATAGATGCATGAAAGTCATTATGCACTTCATTAAGATTAGGTGGTAGAGCCAATTCATAGGCCAAATCACTGACTTTTGCAATGATATGAAAAGGTCCTATGTGTATTGGCTTTGACTTTTCTCTAGACCCAAATCTGATTACATCCTTAGTCGAAGATACTTTTAAGAAACTTTGTCTACCACCACAAATTATAATTCCTTCCTTTTAATGTCAGCACAACTCTTTTGTTTATCCTAAGTTGCTTTCATTCTTTAATTAATGGTATTCACCTTCTTTATTGCTTCTTGTAATAATTGTAGACCAATTACTACTACATCCAATGACTCTAGCCAGTATGTAGGTGATCTTCATGGTCTCCATGTAAAGCCTCAAAAGCAATTATTCCTATACTTGCTTGATCGAAGTTATTGTAGGTAGATTCCACGAGCACAAAATGTTGTTCCCAATCACCTCCCCAATTTACAATACAAGACCGAAGCAATCATTTTAAAGTTTGTATTGTTCTTATCTTTAACCATCTGTCTGACGGTGACATGCTGTACTAAATTTTATTTCTATTTTCATTGCTAGCTGGAAGGCTTTCCATGAATGAGAAGTAAACAACGGATCTCTATCAGACACAATTTCTATTGAAATTCCATACAATCTGATCATATTGTTCATATATAATTTAGCAAGTTGTTCAGCTGTCCATGTAGCTTTTACCAAAATAAAATGTGTTGATTTTGTCAATCGGTCCACTACAACCCAAATAGAATCATTTTTTCTAAGGGATTTTGTAAGTCCTGACACAAAGTCACAAGTAGCACACTCTCATTTTTAATTAGGCATAGAAAGTGGTTGTAATAAGCCATTAGGTAATTAATGTTCAGCTTTGACTTGTTGGCATGTCACATGCTTAGATACAAAATTTGCCACATCTCTTTTCATACTTATTCACCAATAAGTATGTTTTATATCCTGAAATATCTTTGTCATTCCTAGGTAAATGAGAATATTGATCGATATGCCTCTAGTATTGATTTTCTCAAATGTTCAACCGTAGGAATAGATAGTCTACCTCAAAATCTTGCCATAACCAAATCATCCACCTTTATGTCAATTGATTTCTCCATGATTTTCCCAATTCTTTGCCATGCAACACTTGATTAATTGAAATTAATCATTTGATATTAAATCATACTTGAGCCAATTTTATTTGTTTTATCAAATCATTTGATATTACAAGATTTGCTAATAGCCCAGTGACATGTGACACTTGATTAAATGAAATTAGCTCCCTGACATAGCCCATAATCTTGCAACTTGGTGATGAGGAGATTGTCTTCCTTTCGAGCTTAAATCATCGGCTACCACAATAGTTTTACCTAGATGATAGAATAGCTAAAAATCAAAATCACTTTATGTAAATGTGTATTTCAAACTTTGGTGATTAGTGTAGACTTGAGACTTGGATCCATAAAGGCAATGTCTCCACAATTTAAGTGCAAAGACAACCACCACTAGCTCCAAACCATAAGTGACATAATTCTGCTCATCCAACTTTAACTATCTAGATGCATATGCCACCATTTTGCCATGTTGCATCAAAACATAGCCTCATCCTAAATTATACGCATCACTATAATTAACAAAGCCTTCATTCCAATCAAGTAAAGTCAACAAAGGTGTTGTTATCAACATTTCTTTCAAGGTTTGAAAGGTCTGCTCACATTATTCATCCCACATACATTTCACTTCTTTGCACGTTAACTTAGTCATTTGAGTGGCTATTAAGGAAAAATCCTTAATAAATCTTCTATAATATCATGTCAGTGCAAGAAAACTTAGTATATTAGTCATTGTTTTTGGTATAGGCCATCCAATGACTACTTGAATCTTAGCTAAATCAATTGAGACACTTTTCATGGAAATTATGTGCCCCAAAAAGTTAACTTCTTTTAGCCAAAATTCGCATAGAAAATTTTACAAACAACTTTTTATCCCTCAATACTTGAAGAGTTCCCCACACATGGATTTCTAATCATGCTCATTATTAGAATATACTAAAATATCATCAATAAATACAATTATAAATTTATCGAAATAAGCATGATACACCTCATTCATCAAGGACATGAATGTTGCAAGTGCATTTGTTGTTTTAGGATCATGCACACCATAAATTCATAATGGTCATGCCTTGTTCTAATTATTGTTTTAGGAATATCCCCAACCTTCACATGCAATTGGCGATAGCCTAATCAAAAATCAATCTTGGAAAATACTCCAGTTGTCCTCAATTGATCAAACAAGTTGTTAATTATTGGTAAAGGATACTGAATCATGACTTGGCCTTAATTGAGTTGTTTGTAATCAACACATAATAAAAGTGAACACTCCTCCTTCTTGATAAACAGTACTGGTGCATCCCAAGGAAATGTACTTGAATGAATAAATCCCGCTTAAAGCATTTCTTCCAGCTGTGATTTCAATTCTTTAAGTTTTGCTGGCGCACTATTCTGTATTGAGCCCTAGAAATTGATTCATAACCCAGAGCTACATCTATTGCGAATTCAACTTATCATGGTGGAGGTACCTTTGGCAATTCCTCAGGAAATACATCGGAGAATTTTGACACCACCAGAATAGAAGTCGTTTTTGGGCTTCCTCACTTGAGTCAACCAAACTTACACTTGAAACCCTTGACCAATTAACTTGACAACTCTAGCATAGGACACAATATATGAGGACTTGTCTAATAAGGTCCCTTGAAATATTAACTTCATCTCACTTTTACAAGCACCGTCTTTCTCTCACAATCTAGGAATGCTTGGTTCTTTCCCAACCAATCCATCCTTATGATTACATCAAATTCCTTTAACCCAAATACAACAAAATCTCACACATAGGTCTCTCCTTGAATCTCAAGCTCTAGACTCTCAACCCCTAGTGTAGTAAATTATGGCTTTCCTCTTGCACCGGTAATTCTCAATGGGTAAGGCGAAGTTGAAGTTTTCAAGGCTAGCTTCTTTATTATTCTAGATGCTATAAGTGAGTGGGTACAACTCATATCAAATAATACATTAATCTTAAAATTTTTTATTATAATTGTACCTCTTGCAACTCACTCTTCATTGTCATCCTCCTCTACATGTGTCATGTAGATCTTGCCCTTGCCTTTCTCACTCTGTGGAAGGTTGTTTCCAGCCTTGCCTTGCTATTGTTTCTTAGGTAGCAACTTACAATCTTTCTTTATATGTCCAGACTTTCCACATTTTAAACATGTAACCGGTTCTGGACACTGACTAGTATGTTCTCCACCACAATTTTGGCACTTGTAAGCATGACATTGCCCGTCTCGCTTCCTCTTATTGGGATTGCTACCAGCCCCTTGTTGCCCAGAAAACCTCACCAAACCAAGTGAAGAGATTGCATGTTTAGTTATTTTACTAGTCTTCTTAGCCGCTAGCTCTTGCTCTAAAATCAATTCATGATTGGCTGCTGCATTGGTTATATCATTGAGGTTTTGGTGATGAATGTTGGCAATCCTATCCCTCAACAAAAATTTTAATCTCTAGAAAAACTTGCTTGCACAGACCTTCTCATCCAGGGGAATAATGCTAAAGTACCAAGAATTTGTGAGCACTTCCATACTATGTCATTTCCCTAAGTCAAATAATTGAATTTGAAAGCCTTTTCTTGAAGTACCGGTTCTAAGAAATACTACTCATTAAATATTTCCACAAACTCAGCCCACGTGATGTAGGTGATCTCCATCCATCTAAAAGCAAAACTTCTCCAAGGCATCCTACCAATTATATGCCTCCTCATGAAGCATGCAAGTGGTTAATCTAGTTTTGTGCCTATGGAGTGCATACAAGTCTTAAAATGTGGTTTCCATATTATGAATCCAATTCTCAACTCTGATCAGATCAACTCATTCTTAATGAATTTTTCATTAGTGAACTTGTCAAAGTTGTCCACCACTCTCAGTTGTTACCTTATCGGTGGAAGATCTGGTAGAGCCATCAGTGGAGGCATGTCATTCCCTGCCCTTTGGTTCTCATACCGCATTCTAATGGAACCGAGCCTGACTCACCAACCAACCTAGAAGCTCCACTTCCTCCAACAACTGGCGCAACTAGTAGCCTCTCTACTACCTCCAATACCACATTTAGCATGACCACACTCGACTAAGCCAAACTCTAGACAGCAGCTAATATTTGAATCAGCACATTCTCATTAGCTAGCTCAAGGTTTGCCTAATTATGCTCATCGTGAGATCTGGTATTTGGTGTCATCTATAACACCTTGAATTAGTACTACAACACAAAGCAAATGCAAAATAACAAAATCCTAAACCCGGGGAATAGTGACCTCTTGGACATTCACAAAGTAAGTCATATTTTGCACAATTTTGTGAAACTACGCATCTGATACCCGAAAAACCTCACACAAGTTGCGAGTTACTGAGCACATAAGCAAAAGAGTAAGTTTGGATTATAAAGAGCACTTAAATAAGTTGTATAACATGCATGTTAGAAGCAATAATTATTTATAAGGCAACAACTAGATTATTAGCAATCATAAATCAATTGTTTACGTAATAGCATGTAAAATAATAATTAACCAAATCTCATAAACCTAATCATATTCTACTGCCATGCAATATAATATCCCAAGCTATGTATAAATAATCAAATAGCAAAAAAAAAAAGTCCACCAATAAAGATTAACAGATAACTCATCCACTAGAGCTCCATTTGTTCCCACCAAAGCACTCTTCTCAAGCTAGTTCATACTTGTGGAGACAATTCCATGCTAGTGATAAAACCATTAAGTCCGCATAATCAAGATGAACAATTTAAAAAACACAATAAAATATAATGGTTTACATCTAACCCCTATTCTAATAGAGTAGCCACCCTGCTAGAAAATATTTGACCATCTATGATCATAAATATTACCCTTCCCGAAGGAGACAGTAGACCTATGTCATCTCCCAGACTCGAGTCTTAGAGTACATATTGGGCTATTCCTTATCCCTTGTACCTATGGACCTTTTATATTTTATAACGAACCTTACATCACAATGTATATTTTAATTAGGTAAATAAAGCCCAACTCGTCATCTCTAGCATCATGTTGTGACTACACCTTTTACCCAACTAATTAATGACAACTAGTGTTTATTTAACATTATAAAGGTTACATGTACTTTAATCCGTAGGTATTATCTTTCCCTTTGACTAGCTCTCAGACAACACCTAAACGACACCAATCGATACACATTACTTGCTCAATCATGTATCGAATACAAAAATAATGACATGTCATGTATTAATACACAATCCAAGGTTTAGCAATAAGTACAAATCTCCATCTTGAGCTCATGTACTCAAATAGGGTATATATTACATATCAACTAATTAACAATATAAAAATCATCATCAAAGCATTAAACATCATTAATATTTATTTAATACCTAAATTAAGAAACACTGAGAACTGTTCGGCCACTCAAGTGCTCAGGCACTCAAAAAGTGACTGGGTGCTTACACACTCTACTTCCTAGTGCTAAGGTGCCTAGACAATTTTTACACTTTCGAGTTTTTCACGAATTTAAGATCTTTTCTATGTATTAATCAATCAAGTTTGATTCTTTTTCATACCAACAAGCTCATATTATGATTCTATACATACTCAAATTAGATTTTCATCAAATTAACTATTTTTAACAACTCTATCATTGAAGCATAAATTCTAAGAAATTTACAACTAAACTTGTATACATCATGTATCAAAGTTGACCTAACTAAAATAAATCATCTGCTTATCATTTATAGAGTTATTTATTGATTAGGCCTTGCATAATTATACCCATACATCATATAAATTCCACAAAGCAATCCTATGTTTAGATAACATTGGAATCCTAGATATATCAAATCATAATTCATGTGCAAGAACTCAAATTTTTTGAATTATTTGGAAACAAGCATTCTCCATTAAATTTCATCATAGATAAATGAAAATTCTTATTCCATTATCTCCCCAAATCAGATTTCATCCACAACAATTACAATTCATGCTTGTATGACATCCTAAATAATAAAAATTCTATATGAGCGATGAATAAAGCACGAAATAACGATAGAAAAATATGTAATTACCAAAATCCTAGTGGTCAACAAAAAGAGAGGAGAGAAAGAGCCGCCAGACAAAACGAGAAAGAGAGGAAGAGAAGCAATGTAAGAGAGGAGAGAGATGATCACTCTCCTTTATTTTCCCATACAGACCTTTTTACCCTTCATTAAAAGGGTAAGTCCGACCCTTTTCTTTAGGAAAATTTATTTAACTTATATTTAATTGAATGAACACCAAAACTTGAACCGAGAACTTCGAACTCAACCCGATAAAAAATATTTCGGTCCAACTATGTCCATTAAATTACAAAAATCATTAAATAAATTTCTAGCACGGTCTTGGGTCTCACACACGTCATCAACCACCTATCCTAGTTAGTTGGGGTTCTTCATCTTCCCACCAATCCACCACGCCCAGTGTTGGTATCTTTCCCCACCATTCAAATGCTATCATCGTTGCCCAAGCTTGTGCTCATCCTCACTCCTTTTCCATCCTCCCCTACCTTCCCCCTACCTCCACTAGAGCTCTGCTACATCATCTTTGACCAACCAATTGCCAAAAATAGAGTCTTTACTGATCTTATCTTGCACCAACACAAATGCTGGTAGGAAAACTACAACAAGATTTAACCTTTTTCAACAAAACACAACATGGCATTGTGGGCAGCATAGGCAATGTTAGACCCAATTCGGCCCGAGACTAAACTAAATCATGATAGTAGACTTGATAAACTATTCGTTGAACTTGCTAAAATCATTCTAACGCGTGGAAGTAAATCTTAACCCTCAAGGAGGGTTAAGATCGAGAATTGGGGTAGAACATCATATGTAAACACGCATACATACCATAAGCTAAGGGGAAGGTTTTAACCCTAGGCTTCAAACATGGCACTCTGACTATACAGGAGAAGTGCACCTCAGTCGTAACTAAGAGTGATGACTTTAAATAAATGCAAATGAGCAATCCGAGTATGTAGAAGAGGTGCAGCCCTACTACAACTAAGAGTGGTGTTATACATCCTTGCGTGATCCGCATTCTTATTCCTTAGGTTTTAATTTGTTGTTATAAAGCTTATTACTTAACCAAGTTATAGTGTTGAAACATTACAAAGGTCATGGTTACCTATTCCATATATCCTTCAATGCAAGAAAGTAAACAACATCGGGCATTATCAAATGTTAGGCAGCTAGGGATAAAATTCCAGAGACTTTTACATGCAACCCCCATATGCTCCATTTTCATGTCTCCAACAAGGAAGAAGTCTTGCTCAAACTTGCTTATAAGAGAGGAAGTCATGGCCATTGAAGCATCCAAGATCATTGAATCTAGAGCTAACTATATAAACAATTCAACAAAATAAAAAGACAAGAAAATAATTGTAGTGAGAAGAAGAAATGTACAAGGAAGAAGAGGTGGTCACATTGTATGGTCATGTAGGTAAAGTGGAAGGTTTGAAAATGTACAACGGCGGCAACGTGGAAGATGGCAACGAGCAGGGTGACAGCAACAGCTTTTGAGTGACGGTGGCAAGGTCACACCATAATAACGGATGATAGTAGTGTTAATATTTGTAATTATGAATATTAATGATATGTAACTCATTGTCACACACAGAATAATAAAGGCATCTCGGGATATCAAACAGAGGTGATTGTTTATTGTTCCATGGAAGATGAAGGGCATCAAACATCTATATAAATATTGACTTATTTGCATCATTCTAAAATAGGACATGATGTGAGAGAAAGAGAGAAATAGAAAAGGAATATAGAGATAAGAAGAGAGATCAATATTATTTACTAGTTTAATCTTATACAGAGTATTGAGATAGAGAAATCTTATAATCTCAATAGTATACATTGGGTGAGTAATCTTCTTGTACATCTCTATATGTTTGATGGTTGTAACCTTTGGTTGAAATAGTGAATTGTTCATTGTTGTCCCGTGGTTTTTTACTTTTGAGAAAATGAGGGTTTTCCACGTTAAATCTCTATTCTTTTGGTTTTGTTTTATCTTATTTCTCATGCCTTGTTTCCTATATCTTGTGTTCGCTGTTGTTGATCTCCAATTTTAGGGATTTTCCTCAACAATTGGCGCTGTATGTGGGAAATTTGGGTCTCATTCAATTAGATCTTGATTTGAGTGGGAGTCGTGGCGGACATTTTCAAGATTGGGAAGATTGAAAATTTTGATGGAACAAAATTTCAATGGTGGAGGATGCAGATTGAGGATCATTTATACCAGAAGTGACTAAATCAACCGCTTGTAGTTGCTAAGCCAAAAGTGATGTCAACTGAGGAGTGGGCCTTATTGGATAGGCATGCCTTAGCTATCATTCAATTGTGTTTAACACAGTCGGTGGCGTTTAATGTCTCTAAACAGACAACCATCAAAGGGTTGATGGAGGTATTAGCTAGTGTTTATAAGAAGTCATCAGCCTCTAACATGTTATTTTTGTTAAGGAAGCTTATATATTTAAGGATGCCCAAAGGTAAATCTATTGCTAATTATTTGAATGATTTCAATAAAATTTGGACACAACTTGAATTTGTGGAGATGACCTTTAGTGAAAATATTAAATCTATAATGTTCATGTGTTCTTTGCCTGAGAATTGAGATATGGTAATTACATCTATAAGTAATACATCAAAAGAACAACTAAAGTTTGATTAAGTTCTTAGTGCAATCGTGAATCGAGAGATGATGAAGAGGAGCATGGTAGATAGCACACTGTCCATCTCAAGCATATCTTTGTCGGTGGACAAAACCAAGGGCAAAGAAAGAGGAAGAGGTCAAAGTAGTTGTCCTAAGAACCAAGGGCGCTCTAAATACAAAGGAAAATTCAATGGTAAGCTTACTTGTTGGATTTGTGACAAGGAAGGACGTGTAAAGAAGGATTGTCCCAAGCAATTCAAGAATGTAGTTGATGTTGTAGATTATCATGAAGGGAAATTTAGTTTATCTGTTTATGATGATTACAAAATAGATATATGGTATATTGATTCAGGTGCTTCATTTCATTATACTTCTCACAAAGAATGGTTTTGTGATTTTGTCAAGAGTGAGTTTGGATATGTAACAATTGGCAATGGTCAGAAGTGTAAAATTGAAAGTAAGGGAGTAATTCATTTGAAGATGCATGATGAAGGTAAACTTATTCTCAAAGAGGTCATGTATATACCCGAATTGAAGAAGAATCTTATCTGTTAACAAGATAGACCAAGAGGGCTATAGGATCACATTAAAAAATAATCAGTGGAAGATCAGCAAGGGATCATTGGTGGTGATCAAGGGGAAGGCGGTGTGCACACTTTACCCATTGTCTACCAAGTTAGATCAATTTGTTTCTTTGGCTGCTGGGAAGAATGACATAACTAGTTTATGGCATAGAAGGTTTGGTCACTTGTGCGAGAGTGGGATGAGGATCTTACATTCCAAGAAGGTTTTGACAGGTATAATTGATTATGACTTTAGTTTGTATGAAGACTATGTTTTAGGTAAACAAAAATGGGTTAGCTTCACAAAGGATGGGTGAGAGACAAAATCCAAAGGGTTGGAATTGGTTCATATGGATGTTTGGGGGTCAGGCCATGGTAAATCTTTTGGAGGTAATTTTTTTCTGTTACCTTCATTGATGATTTTAGTAGGAAGATATAGATCTACACTATTAACAAAAAATTGGAAGTCTTTAGCATTTTTAAGATATGGAAAGCCCAATTGAGAATGAAACAGGTTTGAGATTGAATTATCTTCTGTCGGATAATGGCAGAGAATATTGCAATAAGGAATTTGACTCCTATTGTAAAAAGTGGGGAACTAGAAGGATCAAAAGAGTGACAAGGACACCAAAACAGAATGGGGTGGTAGAGAGAATAAACAGGACCATCCTAGAGCAAGAGAGAAGCATGAGAGTTCATGCTAGACACCCTTTGCATCCTTGGGGTGCCACTGTAGATACAACTATCTATCTAATCAATTGAAGTCCATCAAGCATCTTAGATGGAAAAATACCACAAGAGGTATGGACTGGTAAGAAAGTTGACTATTCTTTTCTTTAAGTCTTTAGTTGTATTGCATATGCACAAGTTAATAGGGAATCAAGAAAGAAACTTGATTCAAAATCCCTCAAGTGTGTATTTCTTGGATATGGGGGTGACAAGTATGGTTACCGGATGTGGAATTTCAAGAACAACAAGGTGTTTTGAAGTCGAGATGTTGTTTTCAATGAACAATGCATGTAAAAAGATAGGAAGAAAGAAAAGAGCGAGGAGTCCAAAAGAAAGAGATTCCAAGTGTTGAAAATCAAGAATTTGTTCTAAGTGATTTGGAACAATTATCATCTAAGAAGACCAAACAAGAAGGTGAGTCACAGGCTAATGAACCAAATGATGATTAATCAGATTCTGAATATTCTAATACACAAGTTGAAATTAATGACTTAAAGCTACTACAAGAGATAGTTGTTGCTCCCAAACCAAGGAGGAGCACGAGGGTCAGAAAGCCTACTTAGAAATTAAATTTAATTGTATAACATGTTTGTATACTAATGGAAGAGAACCAAAGTCCTATGATGAGGCCATGAGTGACAAAGCTCACCTTAAGTGGGAGTTGGCCATGAAGGATGAGATGTCATCATTGGAGAAGAATCATACATGGGAGTTAGTGAAGTTGCCACCAAAAAGGAAGGTTCTACAAAATAAGTGGATCTATCGGGTCGTCTGAAATCAGTGGTGCACAAAGGTATAAGGCAATCCTTGTGGTGAAAGGTTTTGGTCAAAGAGAAGGATTTAATTTTCATGATATATTTGCACCTGTTGTAAAAATGACTTCTATTAGAATTTTTTGAGTATTGTGGCTATTAAGGGGTTGTATTTAGAATAGCTTGATGTAAATACAGCTTTCCTTCATGGAGATTTGGAGGAAGAGATCTGTATGTAACAACCAAAAGGATTTGAAGTCAAAGGTAAAGAAAATATGGTATGCAAATTGAAGAGGAGTCTATATGGACTCAAACAAGCACTAAGACAGTAGTATTTAAAATTTGACAAGTTTATGTTAGATAATGGATTTGCTAAGAGTAATTTGGACTACTGTGTATACATACAAAAGTTTAATGATGGCAATTACATTATTTTAACTTTGTATGTAGATGACATGCTTGTAGCATGGACTTGTATGGAGAAAATCTTTAATCTCAAGATGAGGCTATCCAAGAGTTTGTCAATGAAGGACCTGGGTGAAGCAAAACAACTTCTTGGGTTGCAAATTAACTGAAATAAGAAGAGCAAGAAGTTGTGGTTATCTCAAGAAGGGTATGTGAAGAAAGTTCTTGAGAGATTCAACATGAATGAATCTAAGCATGTGACAACTACTTTGGGTAGTAAATTCGAATTGTCCAAAGAACAAGATGCTAAGAGTGATGAGAATAAAGCTTATATGAAAACAGTGCCTAATGCTCCAGCTATTGGAAGTCTTATGTATGCTATGGTGAGTACAAGACCAGATATTGCACATGCAGTGGGAGTGGTGAGTAGATTAATGAAGAACCCAGGAAAAGAACACTAGAAGGCAGTGAAATCGATTTTTCGCTACTTGGAAAGGAACTTCTAATTTCTATTTGTGTTTTGGGGGTGATAATATTGATGTGCAAGGTTATGTGGACTCGGACCATGCTGAAAATAGAGACAATAGTAGGAGTACATCTGGATACATCTTTACAGTTGGTAGAACCTCTGTGAGCTGGGTTTCCAAATTGTGAAAGATAGTTGCTCTATCTTCAATTGAAGCTAAATATGTGGCTACTACAGAAGCTAGCAAAGAGTATATTTGGATTAAAACTTTAATGAATGAGTTAGGTTTTAATGGGGTTGATTGCAGTTTTTTCAATAATAGTCAAAGTGCAATCTATTTAGCCAAGAACTCAACATTTCATTCTAGGACCAAACATATTCGGTTAAGGTATCATTTTATCAGATCTTTGTTAGAAGAAAGTAAATTAAAGTTGGAGAAGATTGATGGCAAAAAGAATCCGGCGGACATGTTGACCAAACCGGTGGAGGGGCAAAAGTTGAGTTTGTGCTTAACTTTGTTGTTCCATGGAAGACAAAGGGCTTCAAAATATCTCTATAAATATAGACTCATTTGTCTCATTCTAAAACAAGAAAGAATGTGAGAGAAAAACAGAGAAATAGAAAAGGAATATGTAGATAAGAAAAGGGATTAATATTATTTACTAGTTTAATCTTATATAGAGTATTGATATAGAGAAATCTTATAATTTAAATAGTATAGGTTAGGTGAGTAATCTTTTTATAGATCTCTATATATGTTTGATGGTTATAACCTTTGGTTGAAGTAATGAATTGTTCATTGTCGTCCCACGATTTTTTACTTTCGAGTAAAGGAGGGTTTTTCTACGTTAAATTTCTGTTCTTTTGGTTTTATTTTATTTATTTCTCATGCATTGTTTTCTTATATCTTGTTTTCGATATTATTGATCTCCAACTTTGGGGATTTTTCTCAACAAGTAATAGCTAGGTACATCGGCAAACAGGGGTTACGGTGAGGAGAGAAGATGGTGGCGAGCAAGGAGCAATGAGGGGCTGATGATATTGTTAATTTGCCCCATCAATAGAGTGAAAGAGAGAGTTTAGATAGTCAAATTTGACCATGTCATCTGAAACTGAGAGATCACTGACTCTTTTTAAGTAGGGGGTGGTGTAAGTGATATTTACTATTTAGTAATTATTCCAACAAGTTGAATGATATTTTGAGAACGAGAAGCGTTAATTAATGTGTTCCAAATGCTCGATTAATTAGTTCCCACTCTATATTGTTTTCTTTACCTTATATCACTTTTTATTTTAAAGAAAACTGAACCAAATTGAAGTCCGATTGATGCCAATTTATTGACAAGAGACCTGGCGTAGAAGCTGATTATGAGTTGCTTCTTTGTTCGAAGATTTTGGAATTCGTTTGAACTTACTCATTAATGCTTCTTGAATATGTACATAGACCATCAACATGGGCTTCACGTATTTTTATTTTTTTATTTTTTTATTTTTTATTTTTTTCCCCGCAACCTAAACCAGCCTTAGTTGGAAGCAAACTAAGAGGCATTTTCCCTTGTAAATGATTTAAGAAAGCATTAATTATACACTCGACCATAAAAAAGTCTCCTCCGAACGCGTGCACGTTAAAGTATGATACCTTCATTACCGTCCCCATACTGTGCTGTGACAGGATAAACGTAGAAGGTTCTTAATTGTAGATCAGAAACAAGAGGGAAAAAGGGTCGGATGAGAAAGAGGACATCACAAACGACAATCGTAGATAAAATTTCTCACCCAAGGGTTATGATGAGGAGCATTCCTAGGAAAAAATTTTTCCACAATTATTATTTTGGGCATTTTTAGATGTCTTCCACAACGAACGAACTTTAATCCCACTACATTATCAATTCAATATTTTGTTGCAAGCCTATATAGTATGGGATAGTGTTTCTAATTTTAGTCCCATATTAAGATTGAGTTTAAGTGGTGAGTACCAAGTACTATATGAGATAGGTCGTCTACTAAAATGTCTAATTATTTTGTTATGCAACCAAAGCCTATAGCATATTCTTTGTCAACAGAATGTGATAATATTTGGCATCTTAATTAACTTCATCTCTAAGAACAAGTATATTTGCCTTCTAAAAAGGTGGCTTTTCACATGCTCTACTTATCTATTTGGTAGGAATGGAACAGAAGAACATTTTAATATCATAGCATCGATCGCTAGTCATGTCCAATTATTTTCTCATACTATTTTGTTTAAAGCTAGTGATGTTTCTTAATGACAAAATTAATAATTTTAATGATTTTTTTGATAATTATATGCAACTAAAATTAACTTTCTATTGCGCACAGTACAAATAATTTACTCAAATTACTAGGATTATAAACAATATAATGTTCTCACATATTTATTAATTATTTGTATAGTTGTTTTTCCTAAGAGTAATAGTTGGATACTTTAACATTACCATAATTAATTAATGCATACACCACTTCTCATTACTCGAAGCAATTTAATTTACGTGCTTTTATACAACAATTTCTAGATTGACTAAGCTCTTTCCTCCATAAGCCAAGGTAACCGGGTCAAGGTCAAGCCAAGTTGCACGCTCAAACTTGTCCGGAGTCCGAATCCGATGTTATTTATTGCTTGACTTTTAAAGATAAGCATACATTGATTTTTTAAACTTTTTTCCACACTAAAAAATTGTCCAATCTAAAAAGTGGAGAAAAATAAACTGAAACAAGTTTCTCCATACTTTTTGAGTGAAAAAAGTTTTAAAAATTAACACATGACTTATAAAATCTCTAAAGATAGAAAGAAATATAGAATTTTTTCCAATGTAAGTATTAAAGTAGAGATGATGTTTAACTTATTTTTGTTAAGGCGTAGAGGAAAATCTATGTTTTCTTTAATGAAAGATAACCAAAGCTAGGCATGATCATTTTATATATTATAACCTCGCATGCTTGGCTAACATCACGTGAACTGGTGCCCAGAGATTGGGACTTAATAGAGCGCAGAATATGGGCAGAGCGTTGTGTTCCTTTCTCTTTGGCGTTTAATACTAGGAAAATAATTTTAATATAAGTTATGAGGCCCAATGATAAACTCGATAAACATAGATGAGATTACCCACTTATTTTCAAAATAAGAAAGCTGCTATAAGGGTATTTAATGAGTGGGTGATTTAGTTAAAATTGATTGGGTCTTGCAGTCATACATACCATAAGTCATATATACCATATCCCTATGACTCTAGCTTCAAATGTCCTCAAGATTTAGTTAAGTTAATTGGGTCTTGCAATCATATATTCCAAATACCTATGAGTCTAGCTTCAAATGTCCTCAAGTTCACATTCATAGACAAGATCACACGCCCAGTGTATATGATATTGTCGTCTCTAATGGAATGTATATAGCAAGCCATATTATAGTGCAGTTAGACCAGACTGGTTGGTGTTGACCTGAAATATTAACAAGATGTCTTTGTTAGATGTGCGTTATGACAAGTGAAAATTCCTTATATGCCTTTTGGGTTTTGTTGGCTTCTATCTTTTCAACTCTTTTGTTACGCCTGATTGGCGTTGATGTTGACAATTGAGCCTAGTTTTATTGTTTGAATCTACTAAGTAAATGAAAATTTGAATAAAATATTAAGAGGTAACATTAAATATACATGGGAACCTATTAATGAGAATAATGAACAAAAAGTTTTAAAATTTTATAATTTCATTGAAACTCACAAGTTGAACTTCCTAGTGAATTCACTGGTAGGTTTCATTGTGATTAATGTCTATTACAACCAGATCTTTATTGAATAAAAGAGTCACACTATCCTTATATTTATACTTTGTTATTATCGAGTTCTTTTATTTTTTATCCTTCACCTCAACATAGTGGTATAGAGCTTAGTCCAAGTATCGTAAAGTGTGATTAACAAGTTGTGTTTAATTAGATCTACTCTGAATATGGCTACATAGAGTCAAAAGATAAAGCCACATTGAAGAAGATATTAGCTTGACTTGAAGAGAGGAAATAAAATTCTCTTTCAATCCATAAAAGGATGTGATGTCCTAAAGAAAGGCTTATGGAAGCCATAAACAAGGCAATATTGATTGACACAAGAGAGAGACGTCAACGTTGCGAGTTTGAAATGAAGAGGGACCAAAAAACTCTTTTCATCATCTATGAAGAAATAGATGAAAGTATGTTAAAGAGCACGCCGAGATAGAGAAGTGATGTTCAAAAAAGCGGCGAGATAGAGAAGTGATGTTCAAAAAAGCGGCGAGATAGAGAAGAGATGTCCAAGAATGCGGCGAGATAGAGAAGAAATATCTAAGAATGTTTTATTTGTCATCTATCTATAAAATATATAATTTTTTAAGAGAAGAAAGTGAGTGCATCTACTTCAAAGAAAGTATTGTGAAGAGGTGAAGAAAGCAAGCTGAGCGAGGAAAAGGAAGATGGAAGTCATGCAAATAAATTGAGGACATGAATAAAAGAATGAAGCAAATAAGGCTTTAAAATGATGTTGAAAAAATAAACCTAATTTTGAAATTTAATATTTAATTAGACTATACAGAAAATGTTAGAAATTGAGCCTAATTTTATTTTTGGAATCTTTTACGTAAGTGAAAAGTTTAATTGAATATTAAGAGGTAACATAGAACATGCATGTGAACGTATTAATGATAAGAATGTAAGGGTTCTCAAAGTTTATAAATAGATATTTGAGTTTTTATTTAGAAATGAGATTTACACTTTGACAACCTTAGTGAATTCACTAGCAGATTTTATTGTGCTTAATATATATTGCAAGATGATCTTTATTAAATTAAAGAGTCACATTGTCCTTAAATTATCTTTGTTTTTAGCATTTTTTTTGTATCCTTCAACCCAATAGTTGAGTGTCTCTTGCTTTGTTGTGTTTCCTACTTTGTTCTTCTTGATATGGCATGATTGTTTTCCTTCAAAGAATACATCACCTTCGATTTGATGGGATCCTTCGTAGCCGTGCATTAAATGTACTCTCCAAGAGCTATCAAACATTCTCAAGATTTATGGTAAAAGCTTCCTCGCCTTCTTTGAACTCTCAACCCCTTCTATATATGTTTCTTGCCTTCTTCGAACTCTACATCCCCTTCAATATATGCTTGAACATTAACCCGTGCCTCACATTTTTGCATCACATTTTGGTGAATCTTGTTAGATATTTAATTTCGAAGTTGTTTACACATTGTTATTAATCAATGAAATTAATGTGCTTTTATTTGTGAGTTTTTGGTTCAAGACATGGACGGGATGTGGGCATTTTTAGCGTCATACAAGGTTATATGATTAGAAATCTAAACTATAGAGAGAGCCAAGGGTGGTTTTTGCCTGTATTTTAATTAATCATGTACTTGTTGTTGAGAAAAATCTCCAAAGTTGGAGATTAATAACAGCAAACACAAGATATAGGAAAATAATGCCTGAGAAATATGATAAAATAAAAACTAAAAGAACATAGATTTAATGTGGAAAACCTTCCTTTCTCGAAAGTCAAAAACTACGGGACAATAACGTACAATTCACTACTTCAACTAAAGATTACAACCATCAAACATATAGAGATATACAAGAATATTACTCACCCAACTTATACAATTGAAATTATAAGATTTCTTTATCTCAATACCTTATATAAGATTAAACTAGTCAATAATATTGATCTCTTTTCTTATCTATATATCTCTTTTCCTCTTACATCCGGTCTTCTCTTGTCTGGACCTATTTTTAGAAAGAGGCAAATGATGTCTTGACCTATTTTTAGAATGAGGCAAATGTGTTTCTATTTATGTCCTTCATCTTCTAAGGAACAACAAACAACATCTTCTATGGAATAATAAGCAATCACCTCTATTTGGTATCCAAAGATTCCTTTAGTATTCTGAGTGTGACAATAGGCTACATATCATTAATATTCATAATTACAAATATTAACAATCTCTCACTTAGAGTCCAATTGGAACACTCCTGTCCTGATTCTTCCACTACTTGTTCGTTGCATAAGTCCTTCACCTACATGGTAGTGCAAATTTCTCCATTACATTCTACACAAGAGGACGTCCCCCTTATATAGACATCAGTCTGTGTTTATCCATAACTCTCTGCATATCACATGCACGTCTCCAACAACCTGCATCTGACATTGGCATCCTCATCTCCACGCATATAAGGCTTATCTCCATCCTCATCTCCACGTAGATAAGACTTATCTCCATGTCGATTATGCATATATTTTAGAGTTAGTTGCAACCAACCTCCACCGTTGGCTAAGGAATGATCTTGATAACTATCAACATGATCGCCATCATTATCAGCAAATCCACTCAAGCATATCCTTCGGCATATGATGGCTGCATGGTCGAACCCTCCTAGTTCAACGCAACCACTCTTGGCCAACTGTCCCCTCTCTCGGCACTTCCAATCAACTGCATGCTCCAAATACTAGCATTGTGGCTCGAAAACTCGACCCAAATATCATGATCCTGGTAATTTTCTCGGTCACGTCCACGCACCCATGCTTGCCCACATACCGCTACGCTGCTCATCTAGGCACGCTCGGTATTTATATCGGTAAGCTCAGTCATCAACCTTGCTCCGCCAATATGCATGCTCGTTGTTGCTCAGCCCGATGTTTGGTCATCACACCCCTCAAACTCGCAACTTGGATCTCGTACGTCCCTAAGGTTTCCTCCGGCTGAAATACCAACATGCTTGGTACTCATTACCAATCATATTGCCGATACTCCCCATCGAGTGCTGGTACTATGCTCATTCCAAATCCAAGAACTCGCTAGTACGCCTCGGTCACCCGACACGCTCCATGCACCACAGCTTGATCTTTGTCTACAACTCTAACATGGATTAACACTGGTAAGTTGTTTCCACAATGCGGATAGCACTGACTATCTATCTTTTGATGCGGGATGACTAGGAACAACCGCCAAACCCTAACTCTCGGGGAGTCAAACAGACTAGACCTGTAACAGTCCTCCCCCACCAATGAGACCCGATGTCCTCATCGGAGAGTTAAGTCTTGCTTAGTACTTCTTGATCCTCCCCTCAAATTGCCACAAGTCCTCCTTTTCCCAGCTCACCTTGCTTCTCGATTCCCCCTTCCACTTGATAAGATACTATGTCCCAATCTTTGAAACACCTTGCCTATGCTCCAAAATCTTCCTCACCTTCTTCTCAATTTGCTGCAAGACAGTAGGTGGAGCTCCCTTTGGATGAGCTCTCTTCAGATTAAACAAATCATTATGGAAAGGTTCGAGAAAACTAATATGAAAAACTGGGTGAAGTTTGTACCCCTGTACCTTCTCCACCTCACAAGGACCATCGTACCTTTGCACCTATACCCGATGCACCTCGATACGTCGAATTTTCTGCCAAATCAGTGGCGTGACCTTCAGCTTTTCTTTGTCCCCGATGCTAATTAATAATGCCCTCAAGTCAACGTATCTCTTCATTCTACTCATTGCCTCAGCCAATAAATCCACTACATCCCATATACAGTTCTTGCCTAACCCTGGCAAACGTGTATGTAGCTGAACATTGTACTCTACCTCCCTGTGGAGCAACCTCTAGTGGTGTAAAAGGCTTGTAGCCCATAGCAACTTTAAAAAGACTAAGCCCCAAAGCTAAATAACGATGAAGTTTATAACAAAACTATGCCACCTCAAGAAGTTCAGATCAGTTCATCTAGCTGGCTATGATGAAATGCCTCAATGAATTCACCCTCTTAGTTTGCTGATCCGACTGAGAATTGTTAGCTGTAACAATGTCAGTCGAGACCACAGTACTTCCCCACATTCTTGACATTTAGCAACAATCTTGGTTGAGCACCCCTATGGTGTTGCTGCGAATACGAGTACTTAGAAAACCAACCCACTAACCTTGGTGACATGCCCTTCACCAGGAATCTAGACATCAAGTCCATTGAGACTGAGCTCCATGGTCTCAAAGGTGTAGGCAATGGCTACAGCAACCCAACCTCTAACCTTCTCTCCACCTAATCGTGCTAGCCCACTAGACAAGATCTTCATTATCAGCCAATAACATGCCCTAGACATTAGAATGTGCACCCAGTCCCTACTTGGATGTCTTACCCACTTGGGATCATGGGACTCCTCTCTAAGCTTCTGACTTAGTCTACCTACCCGTAAGGATACATAGCTAACCCCCACTAGCATAGACTAACTCATCATCTAACCAATACATGCGAGTCTAGCCCCTGCTAACTCTATCAACCAGCTTCTTGTCCTCAAGATCTGTCTTTGCCAACTCTCTGACCTGCCCCAGTAGCTCCTGCCACCTTGCCTATCTCAGAGATTTCTTCTTCTGAGTCCTGAAGAATGTGTTAACTACATTGTCCATGATGACAATGAACTAAGATCACAATAAGCAAACCCACCACTCTTACACAATGCACCATGGCCTTCTGCTGTAGTATACTGCCCACGACTCTATCTAAAGCATCTGTCACCACTCCAAATAGTTGATGTAGTTGTTTTTCGTATAGATGATCCCCAATTTGCATCCTTCACCATTGATAATTTTTCTATCAAATTTCTCAATATTCCCAGCCTTGGAAGTGTTTGCCATGACTCCCACTCAAATCAAGATCTGATTGAATGAGACACAAAGTTCCCACAGATGGCACCAATTGTTGAGAAAAATCGCCAAAATTAGAGATGAATAACAACAAACACAAGATATAGGAAAATAATGCCTGAAAAATAAGATAAAACTAAAACTAAAAGAACAAAGATTTTATATGAAAAACCCTCCTTTTTTCGAGAGTTAAAAAATATGGGACAACAACAAACAATTTACTACTTCAATTAAAGATTATAGCCATCAAACATATAAAGATGTACAAAAAGCTTACTCACCCAACCTATACAATTCAGATTATAAAATTTCTCTATCTCATATCTCAATACCCTGTATAAGATTAAACTAGTGAATATTATTCATCTTTTTTATCTCTATGCCACTTTTCCTCTCACATCCCGTCTTCTCTTATCTTGTCCTCTTCTTAGAATGAGGCAAATGAGTTTCTATTTATAAATATATTTTGAAGCCCTTCATCTTCTATGGAACAACAAACAGTCACCTCTACGTGGTATCCCGAAATTCCTTTAATATTTTAAGTGTGACAATGGGTTATATATTATTAATATTAATAATTACAAATATTAACACTTGTATACCTCAATTGTAATATTTTTAACCAAATCTTGCTCTAGTGAAAAGATAAAATATTATTTTTATTTATTTATTTTGAGATTTAAAGATCAGTTTAGATTGTGATAGAGAGAACACAAAAAGAATATAACTCCCTCACACATTTAGTTATTTTGTTTGCAAAAAAATGTGAGGTAGGAAATTGTTTCCATCATGAACAAATTTATTTCACAATTATTTTCCCATAAAAATGTAAAAAGGAAAAAATATATAAATGATGTATGAATTTTTTCCTTTTTGACCAAGAACTTGAAAGAAAATGATTGCAATTTTCTTTTTTTCTTTTTTTCTTTCTCACATCTATTTTTTTCTAATTTTTTTTCAATTTCTCACAGATTCAATCAAACCCAAAAGAATTGCTAGTAAACTACCTTTTTTAATAACGTCACATTTTTGGATAGTTTTTCGTATTTTTTGCGAAGTTTTTCACCGCTGAAATGCAAAGATGTTGGTAGGTCTAACTTCATTGCCATGAATTCATGAATTGTTGTTATGACCCAATTTATTTTGGATGCAAATTATTCATGGCTAACATAAATGGTCAAAATACTCAGTGCATCATAATAAGCTAATGCTCATTTCTAGTCACAACTGCCGGCGGCAAAACCAATCTTCCCACCGGCGACGTCATACACTACCTCGTACGTCCGTTGCTGCTGGTTCCCGATGATTGCCACCTCGTCGGCGTCACTGCTGGCGAAGGCGAGGCAAGTTTGACGATCGTTTGCAAAGTACAATATCCCGGACACGTCAATGTCCACGTCCACATTTCCGCCGAATCTAAGGACAATCTTGGGTATCGATAGGTCTACATTCCCGCTTAGATCGTAGCACGTATCGAAGATCCGGTATCCATTCGTCAACTTGTACGCTGTCATCTTTAGCCGGAAAACCGACCGTAGCGCCGAGTAGGCCGCCGACGGCAGCCGTGAGATCACCGTCCCGGAGTCGATTATCGTCCCCGTCGACGAGAACGACGACTCGGGAATATTCAGCCGCTCGCCGGCGACGAAGATCCCGGTCAGCTCTAGGAAGTAGAACGACGGCTCTTCGGACTTGCGAAGCATCGGCGTGAACTTGGCGGCTGTGGCGGTGACGGCGGAGCCAAATCTGAGGAAGCCGGAGGCGCTGGAGGAAGTGGAGGGGAGGCAGTATGAGAAGCGTCTGCCGTACTCGGGAGCCGACTGCGACACCAGCGAGACGTCGTCGCGGCCGAGGGCGAGGAGGCCGGCAGCGAAGCCGAAGAGGCCGCTGTTGTTGATGCCGCAGCCGAACCGGAAGGACTGGATGGCGTCCGGGCCGAGGGCCAGGGTGTCGCGGGCGTAGAAGCCGACGGTGGCGGAGCCGTCGCCGTAGCTAGTGGAGTAGACGCAGGTGGAGGGGGCTGTGCAGGAGGTGGGCCGGCCGGTGCCGGAGCGGAGGGCGCTGCAGTCGGGTGAATAGCAGGTGAAGTTTCGGTAGGTGGAGGAGGCGGCCGGGTCGAAGATGGGGTCGCTCTGGTTGTAGCAGTGGCCGGTGCATGGACGGCATTGGGTCCAGGTGAGGTCGCTGCCGGTGTCAAAGGCTAGGGTGAGGGGGCGGGACGGGGTGCCGAGGCCGACAGTGACGACGTAGTTTAGGGTTCCGACGGCGGTGCCGAGCTTGGCCGGGATGGCGCTGGTGGTAGTGTTGAGGCCGGCGGGGGTTGATAGTCGGGTCTGGAGCCAACGGACCCGGGTCTGGTCCCGGGTGAGGAACTCTTGCTCGGATAGGTTTGCTTGCCCGACGGGTGAGCAGGGTCCGTATCGGTGTGCTATTAGGAGCCCTCCCTGCTCTTGCCCTGATAATTATGACATAATATTTATGTATAAGTTAAATATATTTACTTCTAATTATAATGCACTTAGAATTTTGGGAATTCATATAGCAATATTGTCATGAGTTTGACGGACTTTGTTAAGAAAATAAATAAATTGTAGGATTTCCCTGTTGAAAAAATTAAGATACAATTAAAGGAAGTTTTTTTTTTTTTGGGTGTGTTTTAAGAACTTTCCCAGCAGTGTCGCAGTTATCGAAAAAGAGGGAATTAATTAATGAATTACCCTTTGGTGGAGAGCAGAATGGTGAAGGCTTGAGGTGAGGTGGATGAAGAGCGACATAATCTCTCTTGGTGTCAGCCCCAGCTGTAGCCAGGAACAAGTGAAAGACGATAAGAGGAAAGAGCAGGTAACAAATAAGTAAAGATGATGACCCAGAATTTAGTATAGGAGTTTTGGCCGGTGCAGCAGCCATATTGTCGCCTCTGCAACTCACTCACTTCACTACAATGCAACTCACTCACTTCACTACAATGTTACGTTAGCTTTTCTTGCTTGTTGTTTCAAGACACAATGCTCTTGCATTTTATAGATAGAAGTCAGTTTCCGCGTTAAGAACAATTAACACAATCAAGATTTGAGCTTAGTTGTTATCAATGAGTCTATGATTCTCGCAGACACGTTACATAATTCATTAGAAAATATACTGCAACCGTATGAATGCATTTACTTTATTTCTCGTTTCGTTTTCTCTCCCTTTTAACAAGTCCTCATGATCTAACAAAGGGTCCTGCGCCACTATTCCTAGTGTTGTTGTGCACCCCACTAATTTGGGACCAAGCGTGGTTGATTGCCGCCATGGCTTGGCATCATAAACCCAATTCCCAATCTTTGAAGCCACGTGGACTACTTTAGCCCACATTATATTCGTCGACTTCTTCAAGCCCGTGCTACGAGCAAATTCGTTGAGTGGGACAAAGGTTGCGTTGATGGCGACCAACGTAGAAAATGTACTAAACCGTACGAATGCATTTACTTTAATTATCGTTTCGTTTTCTCTCCCTTTTAACAAGTCCTCGTGATCTAACAAAGGGTCCTGCGCCACTATACCATGCCTTGGCATCATAAACCCAATTCCCAATCTTTCAAGCCACGTGGACTACTTTAGCCCACATTATATTCGTCGAGTTCTTCAAGCCCGTGCTACGAACAAATTCTTGGAGTGGGACAAAGGTTGCGTTGATGGCCACCAACGTCGAAATCAATAGAAACAGTTGTCTTACCATCCTTATCCAGGATAGATTTATACGCGTGGAATAGTAGTACAGAGCTTAGCTAGTAGTCTGTGTCAGCAAAACCGCGTAATCAAACATGTTTTGACGTTTTCTTGCGAAAGACTTGCATCTTCTAAGTTGTTTGAGTCAATGACAAGCGGTGGTGTAGTTATATTGTAACATTTTGTGGTGGGTCTTCTTGTTCAATGGTTGATTGATATTTATCAGTCCTCTGATCACAGCTCATATCTTAGTCTTCAGAGGAAAAGAATTATGAACATAAGTTAATCTCGGGTAATTTAGTTCATTGATTTTTATTTTATTTGCTTGTTCATTTTTTTAGTAGGAGATCAGGTCAATTATGTCGATGGTTGGGAAAAGTTAGTATTAAAGAATTGCAAAAAGCTGTTAATGCTCTGGGGCTTTAGTTGAACCTAGCTTAGTGCTCTATACATGAAAATATTTGTCTTGTTACAATTGTGAGTGATGCTGTTCAGGCCCTTTTCGCATGAGCATTTTTTTATGAATAAGCGCATAAGAATCTGGGTGTCACCGTAGCCACAAGTCAGATTTGTCCAAAATTTTCCAGAAAATGAAGTGAAAAATTACAAAATTTTAAAATATGGGAAATTTTCTTGGTTTTTGTTGGTGGTGATGACTACCGAAATTTCTATAAAGCCAAGCGTACATGATGAGATTTCGATTCCCAAACGAGAAAATATTGCTGGTATTTTGAGGTGCACAACCTGTGCTGAGAGTGAGGGAGGCGTTTTATAAACAAAACAATGTTCGTTTAAAAAAAAAACTGTTATAGAAGATTCTCTAGACTTTATATTTCCCCAAATTGGTTTCTACTCTAATTCGTAACTTTTCAAACAAAATACCAGTTTTAACTTAATTCGATGTCATAGGGAGCCCCGGTGCTCTTATAATATGACCCCATATCAAGTAAAATGGAAAAGTTTTCCAGAGTTATGCTTAAGAAACCTTCATGCGCCCATCTTAGACTAGGTCGTTCAATTATAAAAACTGTCCAAATCAAATCTTCCAAAAGTAAAATAAAAATTTCACACTAGCTGTAGGATTGACAGCTAGTTTTTTCAAAAAAAAATTTTCAGTGGCTGTTCCAGGCATGGCGACTGAATCCAGCTAGGGATGCAGGCGAGCCCAGCTCGGCTCCCCTTCGTATTTTTTTTTCGGCCAAGTCTGGCTTAGGTCAACATAACACCCGAGCCGAGCTGAGCCCAAGCTTCTGGCTCGCGAGCTCGAGCTCAGATTGGACCCTCAAATTGAGAACCCAGCAGTGTTGGGCTTTGGCTCTCATCTGAGAGCCCAACGATTTTTTTTTAAAAAATTATGATAGAAGTGTGTTAAGCCCACTCGCCTTGTGACTCCCAAGTTGGGAGTCCCAACCAAGAGCGGTTGGGGCTCTTTGGGGCAACCACTCTTGAGGAGAGAGAGAGCTCTCTCTCTATTTTTTTTAATTAATATTAAAAAAAACTTGCCCTACCCACTCCATAAATTGAGGCTGCTCCTAAAGAATTATTTACACCATTCTCAAACTCTCATTCTCTCCAAACTTTTGATTCTTTCAAATTTTATTTTACATTCTCTCAAATCTCTCAAATTATAAAACTTAGGCTATTTGCGCAAAGATTTTCATGTTGGTTTGGTCATCACCCGAATTGGATTAATAAAGTTTGGCCCTCCTTGATTTGATTTGAATATGACATGGTATGTATTTGTTGGCCCTAGCCTCCTTCCCGACCCTTCTTTTTTTGGTTTGGTCAAGTCGGGTCTGATTATATGTTAGGACCGTGTCTCTCACAAGTTCTAGAGTGTGTTTGTAGCATACTTGAAACCTTTTTTTATCGATCCTAGCCCCTGTGGGACCTCTAGTGCGGTTCCCAAGGTCACCTTGGTCACCTCAAGGTGCAAACCCTAAGTATGTGCAGCTTGCACTGGCACAAAGATGCTCTGCCAGGGCCATTGTGTCAACCTCATTAGGTTTAGGGTTTCAAGTTTTGGCGAAGGCGCTGGCTGATCGCCCTTGCAGCCAAAACTTGAAATTCACCCTTTTGCTAGCGCAAAGGTGTTGCGCCAGTGCCCTTGTGCCTAGGTCTAAGCCCGTGTTTGTTTTTATTTAACGTATACAGCACATGCCATGCATTATTTGGGTCAGCTTGCTGGTGGCCAGTGCAAAGGCACTGGAAGAGTGCCTTGCACTAAGCCTATTTCCCAATTCTATAATCCCCCCTTCTCCTCTATTTTCCACCTTTCCATATCTTGCGCTTCAACTCCCCCTTTTCTTCTTGGCATCCCTTCACTCTTTCCAGCTCATCCCAGCCTTTCGTAGGCCCTCTTTAAACCTATCGTTTCCTCTATGGTTGTAGATCTTGGGGTAAGAAGACCCAAAAAAACTCCTATTGGGTCCCCTTGAGGTAAAGCTGTATTCTTTTTACCTATTTATGCTATTGAATGTTGTTATCCATGTGTTTATGATTGTTTGTATTTTTATAGTATTTTTACCATATATATATGCTTGTTAGGAGGCTTTGGAAATATGTCATCTACATGTGCATAAAAATAGTTATGAGTTTTCTATTGAACTCTGGTTGCATGCATGCACTGTTTTAGTGTAAAAACCATATCTCATGTTGTAGGTTACCCGTTTACATGATTCTAGTCTTGTATTGTTCAAAAGACATATCTACGACTTATGTTTATCACATCATATGTTATGGCTTGCATGTTCATGCATGGGTGCCAAACTTGGTAAAAGGTAACAGTTGTCATGGTCACTATGACCTAGCCTCCCATTTCCTCAATTTTTCCACCCTGATGTAGGTTTCTTTTTTGGTCAATATTTTTCATGCTTGTAGATCTATGTGTTAGCTTGCTCTTGAAAATTTACCACACTAAAATAATTACTTCAAGGGGACAAACAAAACCCCTAATTACTTGGTGTGTTTGTTGTGATGTTTGAATGCCTTGTCATGTTCTGTGTTTGTGCTTCATGGTGAGCTAACTAAAAGTGGTTAATAAAATTTGTAAAATTATGACCGAATATACTAATTGTCTATTTGAAACCTATAAATTTTAGCATCAATTAACCATCATTTAGGTGATTGGCTTAATCAATTTTCTGGACTGTGAACGATTACAGGGTGAAACCCTAGTTCCCTAATGTCGGATTAAAATGGTGATGAAATTGTCTAAAATTACTTCCACTTTAGGTTGTGCCCCGACAACATCATATTATAATTTGGTAGCATTTGGCTTAGTAGATCTTGCATATTTTTCCAAGCCCAATAGGTCCAGCCAACTTCATAAATAGCCTAGTCCATACCTTCCACTTTAAAGTTGACCAACGCCTAAATCCTTCAAGTTTAGACCTAAAACTTTACTGGATTCAAGCCCACAGTGTTGGCTAACTATACCCGCTTACCGAGGCCCATTTGGAATCTCCAAGTTAATGAAGAACCCTTCGCAAAATTCGTGTGGAGCCCAAGAATGTTGTTCCCAACACCTTAGCCCGACTTTAGTAGACCTTGCTTACCATGTTAGCCCATGGGCCAGCACGTGGCAAATTTTTCACCAAACTCTTAGTGTTTAAGGGCCCACTAGTTCAAATTTCAGTCCTTTTGGTGCATTCAAAAAATTGTCTAGTTAAGTCCATTCAATTAAACTTTAAGTTTGGACTTTTCAGACTAAGTGTACATATAACCCTAAACGTTAATTAAGTTACCTAATGAGGTTTTTTAACACTCTATTAAGAAAGTAATTAAGTTAATTAACTATCTTATGTATTATGTTTGTATTGATGCATTGCCTCGATGTGCATGTCAATGTGATCCAAATCTGATTTAGGTTCCATCTGTTAAGATATGAGAGGTGATGTAAAACTTGGGCTATTTGCCAGATGGTATTAATTTCTGTTTGGTTGTGACCTGGATTGAGTTGCTTGGTTGCCTATTTTACTACATATTTACGTATGACATCTAGGTATGTATGAGTTGCCCTAGCCTTAGCTACTTTGGCTTTGTTGCCCCCGTCTAATGCTATGTGCTAGACCTTTTTTTTATATTTGGTTCGGTCGAGTCGAGTCTAGTTAGACCTTAAGACTAAGTCCCCTGCGTGTCCAATTACTTTTTGTGTATTGTGGTCGTGTTCGTTTCACGTGTTTATATTGGAAAAACCTAAAATGATGCAAATGAGGCTGGATGCAAAAGGCATCATGCCAATGCCCTCGCACTTAGACAAATTTGAATTTGACACTCAAGTTTAGACTATAGACGCCAAGACGTTGTCAAAGCACCCTTCCTGTGACTTGTTTTATTTTGAGAATTTTTTCATATTGTATTTATTTATTTATTTTATAAACCAGCAAATCTTTTTTCTATTTTTCTTTTTAAAATTCAAATTCCAACACATCTCCTAAGTATGGCACCCATGCCAATGACATCACCTAGCTAACCACCCTTTTTCTTATATAAAACCATACCCTCATCCTCACCTTTTCACTCCAAACCAACCACTCCACTCACCCCCAACATCCTCCTAGACATTTCATTCCTTTTTCACTTCTTCTCAGTCTTGTGGAGCATTTCTAAGAATTTTTTTTCAAGGGTTGAAAGACTTGGAGTAGGAAAATTCCAACCCCTTGGCTCATTTGTTATATGTTTCTTTCTATTTTAGTTCTAATTTGAAAGTTCTCTTAATGTTTGTCTATTTATGTGGTTTTTTGTATTTTTATGGTATTTTTTGCATGTAGATCTATCCATTACAAATAATCTAGATGTGGTTTCATGTCATTTAATTTCTATATTAGTAGTTATGATTTTTACACATCAATGTGTCTAGATCTACACTAGTTTGGCATAAACTTCATAACTCATGTTTTATATGTCTGATTTATATGGTCTTGGTCTTTTTTGTTTTTGCACTACATAGATCTACAAGTTATATGCTGAGCATATCGACTGATTTTGCATGAATGATCATGAAAAAGTCCGAAATTAGACTAAAGGTGGCAGCATTCAAGGTTCGAGTGACCTAATTATCCCTTTACCCAATTTTTTACCACTTGTTGTAGTTTTTATTTCATGATCTACTTAATACTCAACTTTTATGATTGATGTTAGAATCATCTCATAAATTTTCTAAGCTAAAATGATCTTAATTAAAGCCTGAAATAGGTGATCAATTTACTCTTAGCATTAAGAACATGACAATTTAAACAATCTGATTGAATAAAAGAATAAGAGGTTGAAATGAATTCAATTAAATCATGTTAAGTTCCATTCTTCTCTAAAATAAAATAAAAGACTACTCTATAATAAAAATAGAAAACATTATAAAGAAGAAACTAATTTTTATTATGAAAGAAAAAGAAATTACAAAAACTAAAACTACTTCTTCTACTACACTCTAAAGCCAAGATATGAGATATGATAACAATAAATGACCACCTTTTTATATAGAAGTGGAGATATAAGAATTCGAAGACGGTGTTCACAAATTGACGTAGTCTAATTAATTATAATGTCCCTTCAAGTTTCCAACTGGTCGACTCCATTGAACACTATAAATTGTAGCCATTGGGTGGGGCCAAGTGTCATGACCAATCAAATCCAAAGCTTAATTTATTCGTCTTTTTCTGCATTAAAACACCAAAATTAAGCATATCTAATAAAATATTAATTAACTAGAATATAGTAAAAAATATCACTAAATTAATAATGTTTATACCTGAGAAGTACAAAATCATATTAAAAATATGGGTAAATATTATATATTTTAAACACTTAACATAAAGTTTCAGAGCATTTGGATAAATAAGTAATTTAGTAGAAGTTTTTAATTCTACCCTGATTGGGTAAATTACAGAAATCACTGAATTAGCATTCAAGATTAGAAATTTTACCTAGGCCCAATTACAAGGTAATTGGACCTGAAATCTTAATTGGCTAAACTTTAAGTGCATCTAACTATTTTAATTGACCCAAGCCCGTTTGGACTTCTCAGGCCCATGGCTAAAATTTTTAAGTTTGTTGCGCAGTGGTGGGCACTGCTCACAGCACATTAATATGACTTTAATTAACCTCAATCAACATGATAATTTACAAATTATCACTTGTTAATATTTATGACAGACCCTTAGGGTGCCTAGAGCTAAGAATTAAAATTTTAACTTAATCGGATACCACTTGGTCTGTCCGATGATTCGTTTAGTTAAGTCTGATGATAAAACCCTAAGTACAAAATCATTCACTAAGTAGACTTGTAACCCCAAACCTTAAATTAATTTACCTAATGAGATTTAACCCATCA
The DNA here is from genome assembly GCA_033002965.1 of Piper betle. Classification (NCBI taxonomy): domain Eukaryota; kingdom Viridiplantae; phylum Streptophyta; class Magnoliopsida; order Piperales; family Piperaceae; genus Piper; species Piper betle. The sequence goes on along the minus strand of JAURVB010010381.1, from coordinate 17,779 downwards.
AGTAAGTTAATTAAGTTTTGCATGTTGTGCATGTGTAGAGGCTTTGCCCCATCTTCTGTGCCAGTGTGATTCGATTATGATTCGGATTCCATCTTTTATTAGGTTACGCAGTTTAAGCTCATTGATTTAGGATGCAAGGCTTCACTCATCTAGGTCCATAAGACTCTCTTATTCCACCCTTATGTTTGGCTCTTAAGTGTCACATTAATCGCATTTTAAATGATAGGACGATATTGGCAGTATTTTTATCTGATCCATCCAATACCGGGCCAATTAGTCACATTTTATCGTAAGTTTAATAAAACTACGAGGATGAGATCTTTTATTGGTTTTTGAACTAAAGCTCCATAAATATATGATACAAGCCTCTTCCCTAAGCCTATTATATTATATAAGTACGTACATTTTTACGGATTTCATGCATAAGAGATTGAGCGATATTCAGATATGTAGATTTCAATAATACCCCTTCTACTATTAAGTAGTACAATGTATGTAGGGTACTACGAATGCAGTGCATTTTTTTTAATTGTGGCACATTAGTTCTGAACCACATGGGTACTGTGGTATATGATATATAGAAGATATGAGGGCGTAAGAGATATATGAATATTTATATGTTTTTAAGATGCATCTTTGTAAGCAATTATAGTCTGATATGTAGTTGCATCAGCCTTTGCTTACTACCTTGTACGATTCTAGAAGTTTCTATAATTTTTTTGTGGGTGTTTAGATATCATTTGCTAGTAATGCTATATTCCTAATCTCTACAGGACCAGTAATCAATTCCTTGATTACTAACATTTTTCTCTAATATATGTAGGTGATTAGTCTTTTAACCGGCATAGGCAAATGGATCGAGAAACTCATTGCAGGGGATTTCGTGTTGTATCTATGTTGACTACTGAATTGTTGTAGTATGTTACGGCATAAGCCCTGAAGGTATATAAACTTGTATGATTTTAGATAAGTTGATTGATTGTTGTTGTGCACGTGTGTTTTATATATTATTACATTATTATTGTGGGGTAGACACACTTTGGGGCACTTAAACCATCGTCTACAGGGTATAAGCCTCAAAGTCCCAGAACGATGAGGAGCTTACCAAGCATGCAAAACATATTTATTGGTTGTATGCGTGTGCGTGTGTGTGATAAAGAAACACAGATAGGATTAACATACAGTTCACACCGCTTGAAGACCCATGTAAAGACTGGGTGTTAGGGCTTGATGGCCTAACATCTGATGACACTGTGTATAATTATTTTATAATTTTCTCACACATGTAGGGTATGTGGAAAAGGTAACCACAACCATTGTTTAAATTCTCTCCATTCATCTGCATGTAAAAAATTAAGAAATGCAACAAATCACTTGAACAAAGTAGTAAGAAAATGTTCATTTCACAGCATAAAACCTCAAAACTGTAGTGGGGGTGCACCTCTTCTGCACTTGAGAGTGATCATAAACTTTTTTAAAGTCACCACTCATAATCACAGGGAGGGTTCAGCCTCGGTTGTGGCTAGGGGAGATCACATAGGATCCTTAAATTTAAGAGCCTCTATATAATAATTTGAATCAGCATGCATATGTGATGAAACCCTATAAAGTTGCCCATCTTAAGCCTCCTTGAGGGTTGAGATTCGCTTCTATAAAGTTTGTACGAGAGTAGTCTAACGAATAGTTTTCTAAATTATAACATCGAACTTCGGTCCACTTTCATGACAAAAAATGGGGTGTTACAAGTGAGCTCATTGATCTAGCACACGGAGCTTCACTCATCCAGGTACGTAAGACTCTCCTTGCTTCAACTCTAATTGACTCCTTGAGTGTCACGTTTAATCATGTTTTAGATGTAGGATGACATCGGCGACATTTTATCATATCCCTATGATGTCAGCTACTAAGCCAAGTTTTTTGTAAGTTTAATAAAACTACAAGGCTAGGATCCCTTGATGATTTTCAAAAGACAGGATCCTGAAACTATTATATAAGTCCATACCTAAAGCCTAATATATAAGTATATGAGGGTTTACGATTTTATGAACATGACAGATTGTACTGGTAATATGGATTGCACTAGTACTCCTTCAAACCATGAGGTAGTATAATGTATGAGGGTATTATGTAGCATAGCACATATTCAGAATATTTGGCACTAACTTAACTATTCCTCTTCTACCTGAGTACCATGGTGGGTGATATATGGAGGTTGTGAGGGCATAATTTTTTATTTATGAATATGAATTTATCGTGCATGTTTGCCGGCCAATGTAATAAGCTATCCTTGTTTGCAACCTTATGAGGCTTTTGTTGAAGTTTCTAAGTTCCGATAGGTAAGGGAATACTCATTTGCTAATACTGCTTTTACCGGTAGTTATTTCAAACTGGTAATCAAACTTGTTTGATTACTAACATTTTTTCCTAAATCTATGTAGGTGAGGTCCCGTGGCATTGGCCAACCTAAGTGCCATGATCAATAGCTCAGTGGTGTTGGTGGGGTTTGGTTATATTTTGAACTTCATTTTGTTGGAGAACTATATTGTGGGCATGATCCCTAACTTGATTATGAACTATCTATGGTGGGTTGGGTTTTATGGTATGATGGTTGCACACGCCTATTTACTATTTTATTTTATTATTATAATACTTGTCGAGTGGATAAACTTTAGAGCAAAGGCTAACCATCATTTACAAAGTTTATAAGCCTCAGAGTCTCAGAACATAACGAGAAGCTATCTCAGGTACACGAAATATCTTTGATTGCAGCTGCGTGTGAGTACAGAGAAACGTAGATAGAAATAACATACAGGTCATTCCGTGCAAAGAACCCACGTACAAACTATGTGTTAGGTTATGATGCCATAGCATCCAATGTTACTTCAGTGTTTAATTTTCCTTGCAGCGTATGTGGAACAGGTAACCATGACCCAGTATGTACGTTATCGCACTCATCCACGTTAAGAAAGCAAGTCACCTAATCTAATCAGTAAAATTAAGTATAAGAACTAGAGCACATCACAACATCTTTCAAGTACTAAACATCTTCGTTGCAATGGGGGTATTGCCTTCTTGTAGTTCAGAGTGATCATTATAGTTTAAAGTCACCCTCTTAGTTATAGGGGTAGTGTTGCCCTTATTATAGCTTAGAGTGCAAATATATGAGCTTTCAGTTTAAAATTTGTCCCATGTAGTATAATTTAACACACATTCTATGAGTACCCTGTTAGGTGCCCGTCTTAAGCTTCCAAGTGTTGAGATACACTTCTATAAAGTTTCTATGTGATAGCCTAACAAATAGCATTTCAAATGATAATATCATAATTTAGTTTGTCTCTTCTGGCTGAATTGGAGTGTTATAAAAATTGTAAAATCCAAACTTTGGGTTAGAGTTTTACCTGATTATAGATTTTCTGGTTCGGGTCTGTATGGAGTTGGTTCAAACAAGCTCGAGCTAGACTAATTTTCAGAATATGAGTATGGGGCCTAAATGACCATATGAGCATGTTATGGTGGCTGAGTATGCCCGACATACATATGACAGATACAGCAAAACACAAGTTATTAGTGTGTATATGAGGTATACAAATGATTTTTTTATGAGTTAGCCTAGGTTTTAAGCCTAGATATAGGCCGTTGTAGCATTTAATATCTGTTTAGGATTTTTGGGTATTTCATTTAAATGCAGCATAGGAATTTTGGATCACTCAATTGTGCCCCTGTAGGCCTAGCTTGATTGAGTTCACGGTTCAAACCCCATTTAGATTTCTTGCCTCAGTTACCGCCAATAGAGTACATTTTTGGACTCGATTCGGTTTCGACTACGTACGATCTCGATCCGAGCTTTCTATCTATATATATACATAGGTGGGCCTCACTAAGCCATGAGTTGTCTGACTTCCCGATCATGCCACATGGCAAGATATGGGCTATCCACTCAACCCTATCTTCCACCCTATCTTTTAGAAATTTTTCATGATTTTCAGACTCTTACACTATTACCGCTTCCACCACTTTGTCTTGACACCGGCAAGATCCCGGTCCTCCTCTAACAATGGGATCAGTACGATCGTGACCACCTCGTACCTGGCTATCAGTCCGTATCCACCATCACCATTGGCACCATCGTAGTCGCCATCATCGCCGAGTCTTTATCATTGTTCATCACTGCCGTCGACACCGTTTGGGCCGTTTTTCAGTGTCGGCGAGCCACCTACGGCTGATCCAACCACCCACACAGTTTCCCCTCACCGAGATCTACCATTTGAGACTAACACCGACCTCTGTCACGGTAGTGATCACCGGCGGCGACATCGCCACACCCGACGGTGATATTGCTCCTTTCCGGCAGTTTTTCAGCCAAATAGTGGCCGGACTCCACCGATCGTCACCACCAACACCTCCGTTGTGATGCCCCCTATTGAACCCGACTGTCAGCGACCCTAGCCGCACTGCCATCCGGCCCGTTTGTCCGTGTTCGAATCAGTTCACTCGTGTTTGCGTCTGCATGCCGGCGTTTGCATCTGCCTGGTTGTGCCCGAGTTCACCAGTCCGAGTCCATGTTTATGTCCATTAGTTCAGACCAGCCTAGCCGACCCAGCCAACAGTTTATTTAACCCAGACCAAGTTGACTTGGCCAAACTCGGTTTGATATAGTTTGGTTCGATCTAGTTCAGCTCATTTTTGGACTATTTTCGTCCGTTTTTGCACCGTTTTGGTAATTCGAGAACCCATCTATTAGTTTACATGTATATTCACATTTTATAGCATGTTTAGATGTTCTGATTATTTTTCTATATTTTTTATTTTATTTTTTATTATTCATGTTTTTGTTATTTATGTATTTATTGATTATAATGCATGTTTATATGATTATTTATTATTAATAATGATATATTTACTTATTAATATTAGTCTTTTTTATCTTTACTAAATTGTATTTATTTATTTATTGATTTATTTATTTGGTTGATTGTTTATTTATTTGTTCGCGTGTATGTTATTATTTAATTGTATTTAATTATGTATTCTTATCTTGTATAACTATTATATTATTATTATGCATGATTAATGAGTATTAACTATTTTCTTATTTATTTATTTAATTATTTATATTTTACTAACACAAGTATATATAATGTTTGTTTGTGTTTACCCGTGCATTTTATTGTATAATTATATTATTATTATTTTATAATTAGAGTATTATTTATATTCATGCGTTTATTATTTATCTAATTTTCTATGATTGTATTCTTTGTTTATTTATTTATTTTTTAATTATTATTATTAGTATATATCTCAATTTGCATGCCACATGTTTAGTTATAGGTTTGTTAGCAATGTTTTCTTTATTAGGATGTATTTATGATATGAGCACACAACACAAGCATGCATTATATATATATATATATTTTACTTAGCATTGGGTTTCGATGTAAGTTATGAAGTCTGAGCTTGCCGTAGATGTGTCGATGTGCTTGGAGCTTCGACGACAGGTCTGTAGGACTCTCCCTCTCTGCTTGACACCTTATGTGTAGAGTTTAATTGTATTTTAGACATAGGATGGCATCGGCAGTGTTTTATTAGATTATTCCGATGTCGGGCCATTTAACTGTGTTTTCTACGCATGTTTAATAAAACAACAAGGATGAGATCCCTTATTAGTTTTCGAACTAAAGCTTGAGAAATATATGATATAAGCCTCTTCCCTAAACCTATTATATAAGTACACACATCTTTACGGATTTCACTAATAAGAGAGTGAGTGGTACGGAGATATATATATGGACCACACTAGTACTCCTTCAAACCATAAGGTAGTGTGCTGTATGAGGGTCCTGCATAATGCAGCTCACTTTCGGAATTTGTGGTACAACTTAACTATTCCTTTTGCCACTCAAGTACTGTGGCGGGTAAAATATGGAAGATGCAAGGGCATAAGCGTTGTATGTATGAATATGAACATTAGTCATGCATGCGAGCCGACACTTGCTTAACTATGTTTCCTTACCGTCCAGTGTGAGGCAATTTTGAAGTTTGATAAGCTTTTGTGGGTAATGGAATACCCATTTGTCAAATTGTATTAGTTAATTTTCGCACCAATAACACTCATTACTGACATTTTTCATATTATATATGTAGGTTTTCTAACCCTGAGTCAACTTTGGTAGGAAGACAAATAAATGCTACACACAGTTGAGCTCAGTGGAATTATTTTCTTTCTTACTTTTATTTATATTTGATGTGTTTTGACGTATATATAATAATGTCTTTCATTCTCATAACACTAAGGAGGTTGTTTCGATCTATTTTATCGATTCGATTCGATCATAACATTTCTTATTTGGTTCTTAGGTGAACCAAAATAGGGGTGTTACAAGTTGGTATCAGAGCTATGTCTTGGTCAATTGAGATGGAAGACTTTTATTTTGAGCTCAGTGTGTGGAGTTGTCCTTAGCCAGGCTGACAAGTACTTCCTTTAGTATTTTCTTAGTATTTCAGATTTTTGCTCAGTCAAATCTGAGCAATGTTTGTTTAGTGTTAATAGAAATTATGTGATGGATATGAGATTATGATTTTAGTAGATGCCAGCATGGATCTCACAAGCATACCATGATAAGTTTATAGAGTAGTCCTTCCCTTGACTATGCCAAAGATTTGGACTACGAACTACTTAGAGTGTTCACATATTCAGTTAGCTGAAGTTGAGACGAATAGTGCTCAAGAGTATTTGGAGCACCGATGACATTGCAACACTTGTCCATCTTTTGCATGTCACCACATCATTCCTTCCTTGGGACATGGTGTACATTATGAGACAAAGTTATCACAGAAGGCACTTACAAGGAGTTTGAAGTATGGAGACACTAACAAAGTTAGTTAGCACATGAGTTAGACCACCGTGTGCTCTAGACAAATCCATTAGGCATAGTTTGAGGCCTACTTTGGAGAATTTGAACCTTCAAATAGATCCCTGTGGCTAAAGGATGTGGCTATGATGGTACAGCCACTGAAGTACTTAGAGCATAGATGAGAGTTTGGATAGATGACTTGAGATAGACCACTTTCAAGTGATAGCAGTGGATGAGGATGAGTAGTGAGGTGGATCTACGGTCCCATGGACACTTCACCGTCTCCCCTTCTTCGACTAATGTATGTTTGTTCCAAGAGTATTGTTGGACACTCTTCAACAGACAAACAAGAAAGCACCAAGAATGAGCAAGATTACATTTGACCATGAATTTGGATGGTTGATCGAATTTCACTTGATCTGCCAAGGCCAGATCATTGATTGCTATTGCGAACCAATATGTGCTTATGCAAACAGTTACTCAAGATTCTAGGAAACCAGTGTGGGGTCAACATTATTTTTCCATTGTACGTGTCACAACTATGATCCAGACACCTCTGGATTAAACACTTATGGTTGGATAACTTGAACCGAGTTGATAGCAGCTACCTTTGGGGAGACAAACACACGAAGATAAACAATCCAGAGATAGTAATAGGTTCACAACATACATGATCAAGATCAGGCTTCAACATCTGGATAGCACAACCACCGTTCGAGATGTTCTTGAGGATGTTCTTAGCATTGCATAGAGACCACATGTCATAGTTTTGGAGCAAAGTAAGGTCAGAGATTGAGGATAAGATATAGCTACAGTAACATCATCCGGGTAGAGGAAAGTTAGGCTCGAGAATTATATGGATGTGATGGTACGTGATTGACTTCACCACCCATCTTGTATACCATTGCCTTGACCTGACATCATTGGGTCAAATGTGTATTGCAAGATAGTATTGGTGACAGTCTTATAGGGATCACCAGACGGTGTTAGTAAGTCTTTTAGGGATGTATATGGTTAGAGTCAGAGAACATGATAGTATGATATCCAAATGGGATGTCCATAGTGGTTAGATTGTTTAGTCAGCGTGACAGCATACGTGTGACCCACATACAAGGTTACATAGATCATATGGTTAGCAAATGATCAAATATGCATTTTAACTCATTTAGTGTTTGGCCCAGCCAGAGTGAAATGATTGACTCGTATTAGAGTTTTGGCATAGATGATGGGTTTAGTTAGGGAGCATCCATTAGAGAGACAATGTTTTCTTCGTGCTTTGCCAACACAATTAGGTTCTTACCTTGAGACATAAGATTTAGCCCTTATCCTGAGTATAGGAGGTATCTTTGTAGTATTATTTAGGACTTACAGTGTAGGTAGCTGATGACAGATAAGTCTGGAGGAGACAACTTCACCCAAGCTTGGGAGTGACACAAATAAGGACTTCAGTCAAATCATACCACACTAACCAGATAGTGGGACACCGGTGTATGGTCATCTTGACCTATAGCTTTGCTTGAGATTCTACCACAACGGTAGTAGTCATGAGAGTTAAGATTAGTGCTATAAATCGGTACAAGATGGTAGGTCACACACTACTGAAGAGCGGATAAGACACGTGTCAAACCTCACTATGAGTCCCCATAAACTCGAGGGGAGATAGTAGTTCTTTAGGTTGTTTGAACCCCATCTATTTAGAAGTGTGTGACTAGTATGGTATCGAAAAACACATGCCTACTATTAGTTGATTAAACCAGAGCCACTTAGGAGTAGTCTCTTAGACTCGTCGTTGATTGGCTATTCCATATGTTTGGCCACCTATGGCTTAGTTCAATCATGATAATCTTGGAGACATGTCCATGGACCTACACATATTTTTGAGCCACCTAGTATCCTATACAAAGTTTCATCACCCCATTGTGAAACAGACAGAGATCCTCACATCACCACAAATAGAGTGATATACATTCCAGTAGAATTTTCTCAGCTTTGTGAACTCTCCCAGCACACCTAATGTCGACCACTTGAGGATAAGACACCTAGTTAGAGTCTTAGAGGAGTGAGACCAATTTCCATAAGAGATCTTGTCTTTTTCCATGTGACTAGATATGTCAGACATAGCCAAGCTTTCACCCGAGTATTTTCATACTCACCTTTCTAGATATAGAAGTCCTACTATCTATTTTCTAGATGGTTGAGATGAGTAGACATTGACCAATATATGTGTTACAGACCAAACAAGAACTCCATAGTTACATGCATAGTATGTTATCATACTCCTTGAAAAATATTGTACATGTATACTAGTGTTCTCGCCTTCATTCCATCACAAAGAGACCTTTTCAGCAGGGTTAGTAGTCATATGGATAGTTACGAGAGCCATAGCACACTGTAGAGTTATAGCAACTGTCCTTGTTCCATTGTGTAATAGAGTGGGATACTTGACTTGTGACCGAGTTAGCTAGGACCTACTGAGCGGTCTAGTTCCTCTTCTAGGGACATCTGAGTGTTTAACCTAGACTAATGACAATGAGTCATACAAGTCATTAGCATATACCTTTATTTTATATTAGAGTCAACCATATGCTAGTAAGACTTGCAGGACACCCTAGTATTGTTGTAAGACCTAGAGAAGAGTGCCTTGGAGGTACACATAATTGACCTACCACATTAATGAGGATCACGGAGACATGAGTAGATGATAGGTTGCATACCTCGCACTGAGATAGTTTTTCCTGATGTAGTTTAGACTAGTACCTTGCAGTACTGTAGAGTACCTGCTTGACCACCCAACAGGCCCTTAGGGGTGAACCTAGGTTTTTCCCAATGAGGTCATTGCATTTATGTCCCCATAGTTTACAATGACCCTAGGAGGTAGTCCAGTCAAATGATTCCAGCATGTATGGTCAGTCCAGCCAAATTATTCTAGAATGTATGACATGTTTCACCAGAAGATTTGATCACATTTAGTCCATCCAGCCAGATTATTAAAGACCTACTGAGCTTCGTCAGTGTTCAGAGTTCTAACATCATATTGGTCTGTTTGGGCCATGTGCAGCTAGTTTTCGAAAGAGAGCTACAATATTGCCAATGGGATGACATTTTCAGTTGAGTCTTTTGACCATGGTTGATGAGAGAAATTCTAAGGATGGAATTTTCATATGGAGGAGAGGTTGTAATGCCCAAATGTCTGGTTAGAATTTTACCCAATTGTCGTTTTCCTGGTTCGGGTCTGTATTTAGTTGGTTCAAACGAGCTCGAGCTAGACTAATTTTTAGAATATGAGTATGGGGCCCAGATGGCTATATGAGCATATTATGGTGGCTGAGTATGCCCAACATGGATATGACAGATACAGCAGAACACGAGTTATCAGTGTACACGAGCTATACAAATGTTTTTTTATGAGTTAGCCAAGGTTTAAGGCCTAGATCTAGGCCATTGCAATGTTTAGTATATGTTTCAGATTTTTTGGGTATTATATTTGCATGTAGTAGTGACCACCTCAGAGCTGGCTATCAGTTAGTACCCACCATCACCATAGGCACCGTCATAGTCGCTGTCGGGGACCGAATTCCTATCATTGTTCATCACCATCGCTGCCACCATTTGGGCAGTTTTCCAGCTCCGGTGAGCCACCTACGGCTGATCCGAGCGCCCATATAGTTTCCCCTCACCAAGATCTACCATTTGAGACCAACACTAACCTCCGTCATGGCCATGATCGCGGCCAGCGACGTCGCTCTACCCGGCAGCAATATCGCTCTTTCCAGCCGTTTTTCGGCCAGACAGTAGCCGGACTCTACTGATCGTCACCGCTAACACCTACGCCATGACACCCCCCATCAGTGATGACCCTAGCCGCGCCATCGTCTGGCCCGTTTGTTCGTGTTCAGATCAGTTTGCCCATAATTCGCATCCGCTTGGTCGTGCCCGAGTTTGCCATTCCAAGCTCGTGTCCAAGTCCATCAGTCCAAACCACCCTAGGCTACCCAGCCCAGCAGTTTATTTAACCCAAACCAAGTTGACTTGGCCGAACTCGGTTCAATCTGGTTCTACTCATTTACAGACCGTTTTCATCTGTTCTTGAACTATTTTCAGTAATTTGAGCACCCCTATATTAATTTAGATGCATATTTACATAATATAGTATGTTTGGATGTTATGATTATTTTTATTTATTTATTTATTTATTACTATTCATTTTTTGTTATTTGTGTATTTATTGATTATAATGCATGTTTATATGATTATTTAATATTAATAATAATATATTTACTTATTAATATTAGTCTTATTTATCTTTACTAAATTGTATATATTTATTTATTTGTTTATTTATTTGTTCGCATGTATGTTATTATTTAATTGTAATTAATTATGTACTCTTGTATTATATAACTATGATATTATTATTATGCAAAATTATGAGTATTAACTATTTTCTTATTTATTTATTTATTGAATTATTACTTATTTAATTATTTATATGCTTACTAACATGAGTATATATGATTAGAGCATTATTTATGTTCATGTGATTATTATTTATCTAAATATCTATAAGTGCATTATATATTTATTTATTTATTATTTATTAAGATTAGTATATCTCAATTTGTGTGCCACGTGTTTAGTTATAGGTTTGTTAGCAATGATTTTTTTATTAGGATGTATTGATGATATAATTACACACAAAGAGCATGCATCACATATATATGTTAGTATTTTACTTAGCATTGGGTTTCTATGTAGGTTACTAAGTCCAAGCTTGTTGTAGATGTGTCGATGTGCTTTGAGCTTGGACCATTGGTCTATTTGACTTCCTGCGTGTAGAGTTTAATCATGTTTTAGATGTAGTACGGCATCGGCAGTATTTTATCGGATCCTTCTGATGTCGGGCCATTTAACCATGTTTTCTACACATATTTAATGAAACGACAAGGGTGAGATCCCTTGCTGGTTTCGAAGTGAAGCTCCAGAAATATATGATATAAGCCTCTTCCCTAAACCTATTATATAATTACACACATTTTTACTGATTTTACAAATAAGAGAATGAGGGGTATGGAGATATGTATGGGCCACACTAGTGCTCTTTCAAACCCTGAGGTAGTGCAGTGTATGAGGGTACTGAGTAATGTAGCACATTTTCAAAATTTCTGGCACTAACTTAACTGTTTCCTTTGCCACTTGAGTACCGTGGTGGGTGAAATAGGGAAGATGTGAGGGCGTATGTGTTGTATGTATGAATATGAACATTAGTCGTAAGTGAGTCAGTAGTTGCGTAAGTATGTTCGCTTACTGCCCAGTGTGAGGCAATCTTGAAGTTTAATAAGTTTTTGTGGGTAATGAAATACCAATTTTGCCAGATTGTATTTGTTATTTTTCAAACCAATAACACTCATTATTGACGTTTATCATATTATATATGTAGGTTTTGTAACCCTGAGTCGACTTTGGTGGGAGGACAGATAAACGCTATACACACTTGAGTTCAACAAAATTATTTTCTTTATTGCATTTATTTATATTTGATATGTTTTAACATATATATATAATGTGTTTCATTCTCATGACACTAAGAAGCTTGTTTCGATATATTTTATTGATCAAGTCTTATTTACCAATAACTTTAAACATGACTCTATTCGATCATAACATTTTTTATTCAGTTCTTAGGTGAACCGAAATTGGGGTGTTACACAAATTATTTTTTTAACTTTTAACTTTGGTCATCTCTCAAACTCTCAAACTCAAAATGTCATCATCTTCCCCAAGGCTCACCATATTATCCATAAGTTTGAATATAGTAATGATGTGGATGAACCTGGATTAGGGCTGGATGATATTATTTTTGATGATCTTCAAGGTGATGTTCCCCAAGACGATTAAACCCAACCCAGCAAAGGTGGCAGTGCCGATGTCGAAGCCCCTGACCACTGCGACCAAGGCCAAATTATAGCAGAAACAATCTAGCATATGAGAACATTTCGATGAAGTTGTTGAAGGGTAAGAAAAAACAATAAGGGCAATGTAAGTACTGTTCTTCATCTTTAGCTATTGTTAAACGCAATACATCTTCTCTTGCTCGACATGCCAAAAAATGTGCTCCAAGAAAAAGGTCAAATGATCCTAAACAAACTAGGTTGTCTACAATAGAGAGCAATATTAGTGTTGAGAGTTCTTCTCATTCTCCATTAGTTTCTGAAGTAATGAAATATAAATTAATGAAAATGATCATTGCATGAAATTGCCATTTTCTTTTTCTAAAAATCTATGGTTTACCGAGTGGAAGTAATATCTCAATCCAGGATATGTTCTAAGCCCCCAAAATATCAATCGAGATATTATTATAAAAGATTATGATTCTTTTCGAGCCACGATTGCAAACCTATTGTATAATCACAAAGGTTTTTTTCATTTATGGCGGACATGTAGACGAGTAGGCAATACTTTGGATATAATGGTTTTTGTGCACATTTTATTGACAACAATTGGATTTTGCAAAAAGACTTATTGCTTTTAAATTGTTAGAAAATCCACATTCTAGTGCTAAAATGGCTACTATATTATGAGACATTTTACAAGGTTTAAATATTTATGATCGAATGTTTAGTATAACGTTAAATAATACTTCAAATAATGATAAAATGGTTGAAACTATTAATAGACATGCTAGGTTACCATTTCCTTCTATTTTTTTACTTGAGATGTAGTACACATATTATTAATTTAATTATTCAAGAAGGACTCAAATGTCAAATGAATATATTGGTCGGCTGAGGGATGTTTTGCTTCATATTAGTGTTAATGGCCCTAAGATTCAAAGTTATAAAAAAAATTATAAAGACCAATGATTAAAGCCAAAAAATTTTGATATTGATACAAAACATAAGTGGAATAGTATTTATCTAATGCTAAAATCAATCGATGGTTATGAAGAGGCATTAATATCTTTAATTGATCTTCATTGTACAGACTCAAATATTACTTTAGATCGGTTTGATTTTCATATAGCTAGACTTATGATGGATTTATTTGAAGTTTTTTATGAAGCAATGAAATAACTTTCTGGGACTTATTATTGTACTTCTCATTTATTTGTTCATAAGATATTTGAAAAAGTTCACAATTTGCCAAATATAGGATTCATGAATTATTGGATATATTTATTATTAACATGGAGGAAAATTTCAAATAATATTGAAAATCACTACCTTTGCTTGCTTTCTTGGCATTGGCAATGGACCCTATATTGAAACTCAAAGATATATTATTTAATATAAAATGTTTTTATTTAAACATGTATTAATGAAAGTGATGATGATGTAATTGCAAAACAAGATGTAAGAGATGTCATAGAAAAAGTATAGAGGGCCTATTAACCACGGATATGCTTTGTTGTAATGTTTGGAACTTGTAATCGTTGAAATTTTTTTGTAATTATATTATTAATTTACTTTGCTTTATATACTATAAATATTATATATTTTGTTCGGAAAGATATTTTTGACAATTATGGTTTTTATTTTATATTTTGCATTTTTTTCTATTAGTAGATGTATTATGTAAAATGGTGAAAATTAACCAAGTTTTGACCGTTTAACCGACTCCAAATTGGTTAAAATTTAGTTATGATAAAACTTCATGAATTTAGTTAACGGTTCGGTTATGGCTAGTAATATAATAAACGGTTCACGGTTATTATTAATGGTATTAACCGAGCCATAACTGAGTCGTTTACAACCTACAACCGGCTCATCACCCACCAACCAAGTGAACAATTAAAGTAAAGGAGAATTTTTTCTTTTCTTTATAATTAAATGGCCCAAATTAACCATTCGCAGAGAACAATTCCTACACCATCGGTCAGCGAGCTGCCCCTCGTATGTATAGAGATCAATATATACTAATGGAGATCAATACATACGTACTGAGACTAGTCTTTTCAAAGAAGCAAGTGATTTGGAATAAAGACCCATACCCTATACGTTATTGTGGTATTAGAGCTATTATCAAGGGTTAACAATGTTCCTATCAAGCAACATGTATATCAAAGGGCAAAAAATTGACAGAACAATGTCACATCGAAGTAGCAAGCCACGGTTCGTGAATTATTTTTTTAAGAACAAGCGATGATGGTATCTGAAGAATAAACATCTATTAATTGTGCCAACAGCTCCAATAAGATACAAGATGCAAGCGTTAAATGGAATAGATAGACATAAAGCATATGTAGACTTAGACAGGCGGCGAATATTGGCAACCTAGAGTGAGCTAGGCAGAGGAGAGTATTTTTTTTAAAAAATTTATGCACTATAACGACTTTGAAATTACAATGAGAAACCATGTATTAGAACTTCTTATAATAGAATCATTGAATCATTTTACTTCAACTCACTTAAGGTTTCAAGATAAAGTATATATATATATATATAAACACACACATCAGTTGACATTTATATCAAATCACTAGCCAATGCATTTATAGATTAGTAATAACGAGGACAAATTTTTAAACCAAGCTTAAAAAAAAGGCGATGCACAGTTCCAACTAATAAAGGAGAAGAAAGTGTTAGCTGTGAATAATTGTGATACAAGCCAACTTCTACCATTCTGGTTCTTTTTAAAAAAAATGAAAGAATGAAAGGAAAAGAAAAAATTTTCCACCATCAATCTAATGTATCTGTTCCTCCAATAATTATATTTGTTACATGTG
The DNA here is from genome assembly GCA_033002965.1 of Piper betle. Lineage (NCBI taxonomy): Eukaryota > Viridiplantae > Streptophyta > Magnoliopsida > Piperales > Piperaceae > Piper > Piper betle. The sequence goes on along the minus strand of JAURVB010010381.1, from coordinate 2,203 downwards.
CTTGACTTGAATACAAGTGAGAATTCAGAATGGCCGAATATATAAAAAAAAGCCCCATTTTCTTTTTTGCTCACTTTGGTGAGTCTTGTGCTTGTATTTAGCTGTAGCAGTCAACTACAAATGAAAAATGTAATACATAGCTTTCCAAATTAATAACTCATTTTCAAAGACCATAAAAAAAATATCATTATATGAACAGAAAATGGGACAAAATAGGGGTGCTAAACAAGCGAGCGAGCCGAGCTCAACTTGTATTCGAACTCGGCTCGAGATCGAACGAGTTTTGAACATACATTATCGAATTCGACTCAAATATTTTTTATGTGTTTGAGCTTGACTCGAGCTCAAATACACTTAAACTATTTAATTTTTAGAGCTCAAACCGAGCATGAGCTTGAAACTGGCTCAATTTAAAGTCAAAATTACCTCACTTAAAAAAAATGCAATCAATGTGGATTGAACTACCATCTCAAACTATCTCACTTCTTTGTTATTATATTGTATATATATATATATATATATATAATATAAAGACTATATTATTACATTATTTTATCAAATCGAGTTCAAGTCGAGTTTAAGCTATAACCCAATTGAGTCGAATCGAACACGACCTTGTTCAAACTTAGCATGTAAGATTCGAGTTCGAGCTCAAACATTTAAATGTCAAGTTTTGAGTTGAGTCAAGCAAAGCTAAATGTTAAATACTCATGAACTGGCTCACTTAATTAGCAACCCTAAGAAAAATCATGAATATGATCCATCTGTTATTCATATAACATTAGTACTTGTTTTACATAAAAACGAATAACTCTGATTTTTTTAACAATTTTTTGAGCAAACATCCCATAGAATATAATTATGTCTAGAATATAATTATGTCCTCATTGTACTTGTAATCATAATAAACACAATCAAAATAAGTCACTTGTCTTCCAAACTAAGTGACGGATTTCCCAGCTATCAAACCCGCTTCTTCAACGAACAAAAGGTTATGGCTGAGAAATAAAAACAAACAAATACAAACGCAAAAGATTTGTAACGTTTACTCTCCAGAGTATCATCATTGTTGTCCACCACCAATTATCTAGAGAAAATACGATATTCATAGAAAATCTTGATCTTCCACTAGTTAATGCATACACCTTATATATACATCAAACCCTAATTCTGAAATAGTAAATGTAGAACAAGCAATCCCAAAGATACGAATTGGTCAAGAAACATTAATATTCATACTCACTGTGCCGCATCTCTTGTACCACGTTTGAACATTTGCTGTTTTTCCATTACGATCGATGTCAATTGTAGCATTGAGCAATGGACGAATAAATTAAGATGAAGGTCTTATAATCAGCTTCGTAGAATAAATTTTCTCTGGATTGGAGCAAATCCTCAATGTATCCGAGGAGAAGGCACATTGTTGAGTTTCGTAAATCCCCCATTTTCATTTGTATTTCCAATGTTCTTGTAATGCTTTTATCTTTGCTCCCACTTCAGTTCGAAGGGATGAACCATCTTCATCAACTTGCATCTGGGCTTCATATGCTACATGATAGCATGAGACTGTTGTAGGTGAGAATTGTGATAAATTAATGAACAAGATGAGGCAAAGAATACCCACCTCCTGAATGATCTGCACTTCTAATTTGGTGGTCTTTGTCATTGAGAAGGAGAGTAGATATATTGAGGCATGCTATTTTCCCTTGTACATCCTCAATCATCTCACGGCATTGGATAGTCCTGGCCATTACAAAATCACCGCATTCTAGCTTTGCACTAGTAATTGATTCCTGTCGAAAGGGAAAAAAATACATGCCACAAAAATATGTTACAGTCCAAAATCTTCATCATATTGATTGTAGAAGTAGATGCTTGAGACAAAAAGACTTGTAAAGTGGAATAAAATTTACGTCCTTCATCAATGCGGTCTATGATCTCCCGGAATCTTGCAATTGCTGCAATTTGTTTATGGCACTTTTCTTGAGGAGCTGAAAATCAATGCATCAATGTTGTACCAGAAATTAATATGTATAAGTAGTTGTTACTTGGTCATTCGTTTGAAATAGAAGTTTGATAATCTCCTAAAACAGAGATGCAGGTACAGTTACAAATGCACCAAATAATGGAAATTAATCATACTGAAATGTACACAAAAGCATTGACCTTTGTGGTCTTCCAACTTGAAAACATCAGCAAAATG
>JAURVB010010380.1:0-20326 GCA_033002965.1 Piper betle | reverse complement strand
GGACTCTCTTCTATCTGGCCTTCTACTTGGCTAATCTTATTTAATTTATCTCGTAAAACATAATTAGTGGTGTTTTATTGGATGCCACTTCCTACGGGTCATTTAGCCGATCTTCATCTTCTGGATTAATAAAACTTCAAGGATGAAATCCCTTAATGAGTTTTCAAAAGATTACAAGATCTAGCTCAAAATCACACTTTAGCACTACATGATATGTCCATGCCCAAACTTGATATACGTATTATGTTTTCAGGTTTTGACTTACACACAAGGAGGACGGGATGCATAATGTCACCAAGGGGCCCAGTTAGAACCCACCTGTGGTGCTCAGTGACGGTCATATTTCTATGTGATATCATACTACTACCAATATGTAGTGTATATTTCAGTAGTATCATTCTAAATGCCTCCGTTGAGTATATCTAGATCGAGCACTGCTGTAGTGATTATCAACTAGGCCTTATTGGCTATATTTCAACATGTTACTGTGAGTTATTTTTAGGTTCATGTGGATGGATTATCAGCGATTATGATTAGGCCCTAGTGGCATTAATGTGTGGTGGATGGGTTGTTGTTTCTTTTCAGCTTTTTGTGGGTAACTATTTTATCCTTTTACCAGTATTGATATTTTTTCCTATCATATATTTGGAACTCAGTGACACCCATTACTAACACGCTTTCATATATTATATAGGCATGCTTGGTGTTGGTCAGTGTAGCTATACATTGGTCATGAGGTCCATGGTTGATGTTGGGCTGACGATTTGTTGTTTTGGGCTTTTAGCTATTTGTGTGAGTGTCCCTTGGGGACTTTTTTATCCGTAGTATATGTAACTAACTTATTTGTGTGATGCGTTGAGACTATGGATTTTGTATTGTGTTGATGTAGCCATGTGACCTTGAGAGTTGCATTGTAATCCATGCTAACTTGTGGCTCGTGATACGGCACTAAGATTGTTGTTAGCATTTATGTATGTAACTACATTTTCTCCATTTTGCAGTCGGAATACTCGGAGGTACATAGGTCTAACTTATTTTGTGCAGGTTACTCCAAGCTCAGGAGTCCTAGAACAAATGGTAAATAAATATCTAAGTATGTGAAACCATGTTACCGGTGTAGATACATTGAGCAAAGAAAGAACATGGGTTGGATGAGCTTTTGTGATATTGTAATTGTAGAAAGACCAAGCAAGCCCATAGCCTAATGAATTTAAAATCTATGCTAATGTGAATGATATGGAAATGTGGCATAATGCCATAGAAATGTTTCTATGAATGTTAAATTGTAACATGAGATATTTTTTGATTATTATATGAATGAATAATAATTTTACAAGTTTTGTAATTTTTCCGTCATCCTATTTACTTGGGGATTCTTCTTGATTTTCTGTAGAAACATGGTCTCCCTTCTAGGGTGTCCTATCTCCATCATCCAAACCATAGGTGCCTTGCACATTAGTTTTCGTTGGGTTCTGTCTTCGACCGCTTGTGTCGTTAGGTCCTTCTTTGTAGTGGTTCTCTATTTTAAGGTTGTGAATTAGTATCCATAAATTAATCAGTTCAATTTGGTTTGTTCAGCAAGCCGAATCAGGGTGTTACAATTGACACCCATGTGATGTACTTTTACATGGGCTTGGCCCTAACTCTATGTATGAGTCTAATGAATGAGTGATTTTATATAGGCATAATCCTTTGGTTTATTGCACTAACTTTGTTTTGTAGGTTGGTGAATAAACTTTGGGGCATAAAACTAACAAGTTCTACAAGTTACTTATTTAAGCCTCCAAGTCTTAGAACATGGCAAGGAGCTAAATTAAGTACAATAAACTTTGTGGGTGTAGTTGTTTGATTGTGTAAGAGAAAACATGGATAAGAGGAACAAATGTTTCTTACCCTTTGAAGAGTCCACGTGAACACCAGTCATTAGGTTATGAAGCCTTAACAATTGATGATGCCCTATGTAGTTTTCTTCCTTATGTTGAAGGGTATATTGATCAAGTAACCATGATCCTTGTAATGTTTCAATACCCTGGCATGGTTAACTAATAAACTATGTAACAACAACTCCAAACATAAGTGGTAAGCATACGGATCATGAATGGATCTAAATGACCACTATTAGTTGTAGCGGGGGTGCGCCTCTTCTACACACTCAGAGTGCTCATTTGCAATATTTAAGGTCACTACTCTTAGTTACAGCAAAGGTGCGCATCTCTTGTATGCATATTGGAAGGCTAGTGTTAAAGCATTCCCCTTAGCTTATTATATGGATGCACATTTACATAATGATGATCTACCCCAGTTCTACATCTCAATCCTCCTTGAGGGTTAAGATCTACTTCTGCATGTTAGCCCAATTTTAGTATGTCCAATGAATAGTTCATCAAGTCTACCATCATAATTCCGTCTAGTTTCAAGCCAAATTGAGATGTTACAGTTCCTCCAGCCTAGGTTATAGGTGTTGGAGTAGGGGTTGCTCTGGTTCCTATTGTAATGTCCTATGAAATTTGTTATTTCTGTCTACAAGAGCCATTGCTCCCAAGAATAGTTTTTTCCACAGATATCCCTGGACAAAACTTATGATGATTGTGCACTGGCATGAGTCTTGCTTTCCAAATTTTGCATCTGCATGCTTAATGCTGACATTTGTGCTGATAGGGCATTAAACACATCCTTTGTAGGATCTTCGCTCATTCTTTCTCAAGGTCATGTCATACATCATCTGATGGTGATTAGAAGTGTGAATTCCATTAACTTAGTTCCACATCTAATACCTATTAAAAGATCCTGTTTATAAGTGAGAATGAACTAAAGATCTTTAATTTGGTTTAACTAATTTTAAAGAGATTACATACCCCATTAGTTCCACTTTAGGCATGTTAGCCCATTATGTTACACTTATCGGATTGTACAGATGGCACAGAGACAACCTGGTTTTGTGTCAAATGGTGGGCTAGATTAAGGACGCTTGGTAGGCTACCGGTCATGAACAAATGAAGGACGTGGGCTAGGGATAGCGACGGGCCAAACGTAGGAATTTCGAGGATGAATTTCTTATTGGGGGTGGATTGTGAAATCCCTTAACTTAGTCCCACATCTAATACATACTAGGGTAAGATTCTATTTATAATTAAGGATGGACTAAAGATCTTCAACTTGGCTAGTAACTTTTGAAGAGATGACTTAGCCCATTAGTTTGCACTTTGGGTTCGCTCATTACAAGAAGGCAACTTCTCCATTAACTTATGAGGTTCATCATAGGTTTGGTCATTATTGTCCCTCCTGCGACTGCATGCACTATTGTCTTTGTCTAGCTCTGCAGCCCATTATAGAAGGTTTGGGTTTGCACCCACGAATGAATTCCACGGTAGGGATACTTCCTTAGCAAGTCCCTGAATCTCTCCAATGTAACATAAAAGATTCATTACCCATTTGAACAAAAGAAGTGATCTCATTCCTGAATTGCACAATCTTGGAGGGTGGGAAATATTTAAAGATAAGCTTCCTTGCCATCTCCTCTCAAATAGTGATTGACTTAGGGGTCACGAAATTGAACCACAACATGGCTGCTCCATTTAGAGAAATGGAAACAACTGTAATCTAATTGCATCTCCAGAAACCTAATATTTATTGTATGAATCATAAATAGCTACAAAGTTCAGCTAATGCATGTCTCGGTCATCACTTGCCTTATTTGGGTTAGTATCGAGTTGGTAAGAATGAGCTCGAGCCAGACCATTTGAGTTGGCCATATTAGTATGTTATTATGGCTGAGTATGCCTGACATGCATATGATAATTTCAGTTATGATATAGTGAGCATGAGTTATTAGTTTATAGATAAGGTATACATATGATTTTTATGATTTGGTCAAGATTTTAGGCCTAGATCTAGGCTGTTGCATCATTTAGTATCTGTTTGGGATTTTCTAGGTATTTCATTTTCATGCAGCGTAAGAATTTCGGATCACTAAATTGTGCCCCTATGGGCCTAACTTGATTGAGTTCAGGGTTCGAGGCCTATTTAGCCTTCTTACCTCGATCCCTCCTATCCGGTGACGACGATTTTGGTTTCGGTTTTTGTCACTGCCGCCACCAGTTCAGGCTATTTTCTGGCACTGGCAAGTGTCCTTCGGCAAACCAACCACCCCGACTGCTTCCCCTTGCCGAGATCTACAGTTTGGGACCAACACTATCCACCCATGCGGCCACGATTGCCACCAGCAACGTCGCCGCACCCAACGGCAATCCGTCCCCTTTCCTAGCCATTTTCTGGCCAGCCAGTTTCCGGACTCTAGTGATCACCACCACCAACATGCTCCACATTGCATGGGCCATCGACCCCGACTAGCAGTGACACCAACCACGTAGCTACAAAGACCGTGGAAAAAAAAAATTTGGACGCGGACGCGCTCGGGAAGGGCCGAATGTGTTATATATATATATATTTTACCCGGTTAAATGAAATACGGGTGTAGAGGTGTTTTCACATATCCTCGCCGTCATTTTTATTTTTATAAATTTGGAAAGGCGACGTCATTTTTTGCATACGGGTGTAAAGGCGTCTTCCTCACCTTAGCCGCCTAGTTCTCCTCTTCCTTACCAGGGCTTCTTCCTTTCTTGGGTATCCTTCTTATCTCCCTATTCTTAGTTTGTAGGCATGTTCTTTTTAATTGATAAGTCTCAAATCAAGAAGAAAGAAAAGAACTAAACTAAACTGGAAAACTAAAATCCCGTCCATGACCGACGGGTGCAAATTGTTGGCGAGATGGGCAACTGTAAACAAGTTTGCAAGGCTTCCCCTCACACCCCCGACGACCCCTCTGGTTGTTGGGTCGAAGGGATGGCTTGCCATGTCCCTGTTTTCCGGTGGGTGGTGAAATTGCAGCTGTGAGGGTGCAGAGTTGCAAGGGTGATGGAAGTGGCGACGTTCTGCTGCAATAGGTGTTGTAATGGACGTTCAGAGGAGTAGACACTGGTTGTGCTTCATCGACAGCATCATGGGTTCCACCACAGTAGTTCAGGCCATCGATATAATCCACTACACACCACCTTCTCGCCGGAATTCATGGCAGCGACATGCAGAAGTGGGGAGAACGACCATACTTCATGCAACGTCCAAAGGTGGCCAATCTTTCTTGTTTTGATGCCAGCCTGAAGTTGTGGAACATCTAAATTGGAGCAAGGTGTAAAAGGAGGGGCCTTGAGGCTGAGAGAAGAAGAACAGGCCAGGAGTTGGGCGCCATGGTGCAACACATGGTCGTCTTGGTTAACTGCTATAAAAAATGCACTTTAGGCTTCCAATTGGTTGCTGGAGAAGGTTGAGTTGAGGGAGGACGTGATTCTGGGTTTGAGTGCCAAGAAAAGGGGTAGAGAAGAAGGGTGTGGTCTGGTTTTGGTGCAGAGAAGAGTGGCAACGGGAAGAAGAAGAAGAAGAATAAGAAAGGTGGCAGTTTTGTAAATATGTGTTGACTCAATACCGACTTGAGTTAAAAAATAATATTAACTTGTAATAAATCTTTAAAAATAATCATTTTAATGAGTTATGGGTTAAAGTTACTAAATTAATTAATTATTGTACGAAATCACCACAAGTAATAAAAAATACGGTAATGATAAACGGTCGATAATTAATCGGCACAACAAGCGATTAAATTAAATCGGACGGTTATAAGTAATTAATAAAATAATGATTTTACTTTACCATATTAAATTTAATATTAGGTAAATAAACTGATTATTTTAATAACGAGTCACTAATGTAGAAAATAGGTTATTAAACTATAGTCGGGTAGAAATCACTTGCGCCGAACCTAAATAACATAATGAAAATAAATAAAGTTCAAAACTTTATAAAGTTGAATAAATTAAATAATTGTATTAATAATATTTATGAATTAAAATAATACATATTATTTTAAATATTTTTTATTGAATAACTTAATTAATTAAATTGCTGTAAATAATAGTAGCGCTTAAAAATTATAACCGTCAACTAAATCATCAAGATCAAGGTTAAGTAATTATCACCGTAAAGGAAAATTAAATAATTCTTCATTAGTAATAATTATTTTATCAACGGTTAAGTATTAATTATAATTTAGATAATTAATTTAAAATGTAAAGTAGGACTTAAATGATTACATCACATGAATAATTAATTATCTCACTAGATTTGTTGAGAATTTAATATTTAATATTTTTGAATTGTTACATGATATGTTGTCAAAATTTTAATAATGATATATATATATTAGACATTTAGTTGCATGCATTTCTACTTATGTATAATTTTATATTCTCGTTCAGATCAGGATCATTGGTCGAAGCTGCAAGTTTGAAATATCCAGGTCCGTATAATCATTTGAAATGTTATACTTTCCCTTGTTGGCAGCACTGGTCGCCCTGAGCCCAGACTCAACCACTATGCAGTGTAACGCAATCGGGGTCAAGGAATTGACACAATTCGACACTAGGCCGCACCTTTAAAATTACTATGTGTGTCTGTATAATTATTTGAAATGTTGTATTTACCCAAATTCGTATAATTATATGAAATTGTGTATTTTTTCCAAACTGGTAGCCTTTGTCAGCACTAATCTCAAAATGAATTGGGAGACCACCTATTCTCAGAATGAGCTGGGAGACCATGACTAATCTCAAAATGAATTGGGAGACCACCTAATCTCAAAATGAGTTGGGAGACAATTTCTCATCTCAGAATGAACAGGGAGACCATGACTAATCTCAAAATTAATTGGGAGACCACCTAATCTCAGAATGAGCTGGGAGACAATTTTTAATCTCATAATGAACTGGGAGACCATGACTAATCTCAAAATGAATTGGTAGACCACCTAATCTCACAATGAGCTGGGAGACAATTTCTAATCTCAGAATGAATTGGGAGACCATGACTAATCTCAAAATGAAATGGGAGACCACCTAATCTCAACACGAGCTAGGAGACGATTTCTAATCTCAGAATGAACTGGGAGACCATGATTAATCTCAAAATGAATTGGGGGACCACCTACTCTCAGAATGAGCTGGGAGACGTTTTCTAATCTCAGAATGAGCTGGGAGTCAACCTTTACTTATCTCAAATGACCTGAGAGACAAATTACTAATCCCAGAATGACTTGAGGGATATTTACTCTATACTTGTGTAATAATAATAATAAAAACGAGTGAAATGATAATTGGGATTATATTGGCTTATTTCATTTAATTATGCAGCTTAGTGGTTTTATCACTTATGCGGAATTGCCTCCGCCAGTGTGCAGCTTTGGGACTAAAGAATAGAAGTGTGGTTGGTGGTTCTTTTACCAACTTAGGTATGGTGAATCGATAATAAAGTTGGACTTCCTTATTATTCTCTTGTGTTATAAATATGGCTAAGGGAAACAGTCCGAGACTGTGGGACATTTATTTTAAATTTTAGAGAACATGATTTATTGTTATGATTTATATTATATATTGCAAGACTATTTGTTGTAATAGTCACTTAGAGCTTAGACCAAAGGTCTGTAAGACTTTCCATCTCTACTTGACTCCTTGTATGTCGAGTTTAATCATATTTTAGACGTATGATGGCATTGGCGGTCTTCGATCGGATCCCTCCGATGTCAGGCCATTTAGTTGTGTTTTCTACACATGTTTAGTAAAACTACAAGGATGAGATCCCTTGTTGGTTTTTGAACTGAGGCCCTAGAAATATATGATATGAGCCTCTTTCCTATGCCTATAATATGAGTACCTGCATTTTTATGGATTTTACGAATGATAAAGTGAGTGGTATGGAGATATTTATGGATCACACTAGTACTCCTTCAAACCCTGAGGTGTTGCAGTGTATGAGGGTATTGCGTAATGTAGTATATTTCTAGAAATTGTGGAACTAAATTAATTATTCGTTTTAGCGCTCGAGTACCATGGCGGGAGAAATATAGAAGATGTGAGGGTGTAAGCATTGTATGTATGAATATGAACATTTGTCGTGCATGCGAGCTGGCACTTGTTTAAGTATGTTTGCTTACCACCCAGTGTGAGGCAATCTTGAAGTTTCATAAGTTTTTGTGGGTAATGGAATACCTATTTGCATGTTTGTCTTAGTTATTTTTCAGATCAGTAACATTCGTTACTAACATTTTTAAGTCTTCCAATCTTGAGTCGACTTTGGTGGGAGGACAAATAAACGCTGCACACACTTAAGCTCAGAGCAATTATTTACTTCGTTGCTTTTATTTATATTTGATGTGTTTTGATGTGTATTTAATGGTGTCTTCCATCCTCTGGACACCAAGAAGGTTGTTTCGATCTATTGTATTGATCGAGTCTTACTGATGAACAACTTTAAACATGACTCGAGTCGATTGTAATATTTATGATTCGGTTCTTAAGTGAACCGAAATCGGGGTGTTACACTGTTGAGCTGTCCAACTGATTTGCGGCATTTGGAACATCACAAGCATTTGGAATATCCTCTAATTGTCACAAAGCAAGTTCTGCCAATGATCTGTAACAATCTTCCAACAAGTTTTGAGGTGCTTGACTTGCTTGCTTGTCCTTATTCTGATTTACAAAAACTTGTTCAACAGGGTTTTACATCACAAGATTTTGGTTACCAAATGCTTGTTCTCCAACGTTCTGATTCTGAACATTTTGCTGATTGAAATTCTGAGCCATGCTTTGCCTTCTATCCATTTTGATCCTTACACAAGTTCTTTGTAGGCCATAATCTTTCTTCTCAGCTTTTTTGCATATAAGACCTAAAAAATAAAGAAAACTAATAAATACTCTAAAATGTAGATACCAACTAGATGAAAAATAAACAAATCCCTAGCAACAACGCCCAAAACTTGTTGCGTAATTAATACCTCACACAAGCGCACAAATCGCAAAAGTAATAGAATGGTAAGTTGAGATCGTTCCCACAAGGATTGAACATTTTTACACATATTGGTATTTTGCCAATATTACTTAGCTTATTTTCCTTCTTTTGAGTAGGATATAGCCATAGTTAACTCTTTAATTTTCAACAGAGAAATTTTTTTCTCTATATAATTTAATCTAGAATAATGAAATGTACTCTAAGTCAAGTAATTATGTGTTAATTATATCAAGTTTGGATAAGTAGAATAATCTTTATCTAACACTCAATCATGAAAGGGGACAAATGGTCAAGCAAAACCCCATGGACTAGTTGTTGGATAAGGCTTTAACTTCGGAGAACAAATTGGACACAATCACATGTGAACTAATTCCATATCTCTAGTGGTTAGTTCTGTAACACCCCATTTCGGCTCACCCGTGAACCGACCCGGAAATGTCACCGGCGACCGAACCGTTTGCTAATCTACTGGGTTCGGTTAACCCGACCCGGATCTGCCCTCGGCATCTCAAGATGGAGATGCAAACAAGAAATGCATGAATGGGAACGATTGGGTTCTAACACAGTCCTACATGCATGCTATGATGTACAAGCAAAAACAAGACAAAACAATAAATGAGAAACCAAAAGAAAATATATACTACTACGTAAAAACGGACAGATTTTCCCCTAAAAGTGCAATAAGGACCAACCTGTCCACAACAAAGGTATATAAATATTTTATCAAAATATGACAAAACATAACAATCTACCGCGGCATTCCATTATTATCTCATTTGTTTTCATCTAAGCCGAGGCTAAACTCCAAGGCTCCCTACTCATTCACATCTATCCGTTCATTTCATAACAGGCAATTCATCAAGACAAAAACATTCTAACAATCATTCACACAACATTAAACAAGCATCATTATACATTACACGCGGCAGGAACATGTGTGCGCGGTTCCGTGCTGCTGCTCCGCAATCCCTACAGCTTTCATTGCTCGAATTCCTCACCTACATACATATAGAAAAACCGTCAGTAACGAGTGTTACCGGCCCAGAAAATAACTAATATCAATCTGGCACAGGAGACCAAACTCTCCTGTTGAATGAAAACCATATACTTCCTCAAGAACTCTCATCAGGGCACATACGGGAGCCGTCACCCTCGGGTCGACAACGTCCCCCTTTCTTTCTCATTCTACATACCTTGGCCATTTCTCTATCGCTTCTCGCATCAAATCTCATTCCTTTCAGCCCTCTGGACCTTCCATATTACTCCTGGCCTTGAGCACGGAGGCCGAGTACTCTCAGGCAGTCACGTTTAGTACCCTTTAAAACCACAAGTCTAGACATGCGCTGCATTGCAGTACCCGTGAACCTCCACACTTCTCCGGGTTTGAGGAACTCAAAGGTGGAGTTGTCAGGATCCCTTGGGAATGAAACGGCCTGCACACCATTTCAGAGCCCACTATCGACTCACACGTGCCCGCTTGCATAGCACGGTAGTCGGATTTCCCTCATTCAATCTCTCACTGAAAATGCGAAAACTATACATATATATAGGGCTAGGTTGGGATTTATACAATAGGCCCAAAGGCATCGTGAGCTGGATCTGAAGTTCGAAAACAAACTCGAGGGATCTCATCCTCGAGGGTTATTAATCCGAAAAATCGTTGGCTAAATGGCCCGAGTTAAGTGGGATCCGATAAAACGCCACTTAACTCGTCCTACACATGATAAATCAAATACACAATAGAGTAGCGTAAAAACAGAGAACGAGTCCTAAACGGACCTGGTAGAAGCTGCAAACGGGTCCACGCGCCTAGGCGGCGAGCTCCTACACCGTACCTACACAATCAAGCTAAAAACTAACGCCCGCATGATGAATCACACATCCTATAGCATGCACACACAATCAACACAATCACTCATCAATCAACACACATCAACCTATATCAATTCTATCAAGTGTACTTAGGCTAGTTTGCATTAGATCATGATCATTACCTAGTTACCCTAATTAGTTTCTTAGCCTCAATTTTTAACACCACTCAATCAAACAAATTTCATATTTTATCCTTAATCAAATCTACATTTATATATATTATTATAACACACAATTCACCAATCCTAGAATGCAATTCTAATAATCAATAATTTCAAATAATTAAGTTAATATAAATTATACCTCGCGTCGTCAAAAATCGGCGACGGCTAGGGTTTCCGTTTCATGGCTCAAAACTCGAATTCGGCACCTAGCGGCGTCCGAAGTCTGATCAGATTGGACTGGGCGCGTTTGGCGGATGATCCAGCAAATTTCCCACGAATCAAATTTTCCGGCGGTTCCGGCAAGTGTCGGCAGTTTTTCCGGCGGATTCCGCTGATTTTCCGGCGATGATTCGGGACGGGGCAATCAGGGATCTATCGGCACCAGCTCGATGAGCTTGGTCCAATGGTGGTGTCAAACAAGGTAGCCGGGGCGGCAATGGCTGTCAGCGGCAATGTCGAAAATGCGTGGCGGCGGCAGCGTGCTCCAATCGGGGCTGCGGCCGGCCTCGATGGCGGTCGGGATGATGGAGGAAATGTCGGCGACAGTGAGAGGGTGAGACTGGTGGTCACAGCGGCGGCAACAGTGACTGAACGGCGGCGGAATCTGGCTCAGTGTGGCGACGGCCGAGGCGGCTTCGTGGCATCGCGGCGGCGCTGGCAGGTGATCGGTGGCCGGGGTCAGTCATGGCGGCACGGCAACTGCACGGCAAGGCGGAGTGGGGTCGTTCGGTGGCAGTGCGGCATTGGCAATGTGGCAATGACAGCACACAACAGCGAGGGTTTGGGTGAAGAAGGGTCAGGAGGGAGAAGAAATCCTCTAGTGGCAGTTTCGTAAATAAGTATTGACACGATTCCTACTCGAGTCAAAATAATAACTAGTTCGTAATAAATTCTAAAATAAATCTAGAAAAATATGGAAAAATTCTATACGATAAAACAAACACAACAACATCCAAATGGCATGCTCTATAACTAATAACCCACCTGAATATAATCCAACGCTTCCTAACGCGTTATTCGGTCTAAAACTATTTCTACGATCAAACATATAAAAAGAAAAAAATACTGCATACTTTCATATATTCTGATAACTCATATCTCACCATCTTCTCGACATTATCATCATATATTTAGGTACACCTAACTCTCATCGCTCTTAACTCATGGCTAGCCTCGACTCAGTACGCGGTTCATGAACTGACTCGACTCGAACCAACGGTCGAACCGACTGGTTCGGTAACATAAAACCCTGACTCGAGTCACGGGTTTTACAACCTTCCCTCCTTATAAAAATTTCGTCCTCGAAATTTTAGATTAAGGAGGCTTCACTCTGGTAGCTATCTACTAAATGTGAAATCTGAAGTGAGACGCTTGTGTACCTGTCACATTTGTTGCATCTTCTAGTGCTTCAGCAATTGTGGCTATGTCCATCCCAGCTGTCCATGGTGGTACCGAGGATGGTCCTACTGGTGGTGTTGTTTGCATTCCTCTCTGATCCAAGGCCTGCTGTTCTTGTCCTGTCATGCTAGCTACAAGCCCTCTCTGCTACTGTCTCAGCAGCTGTTGGTCTCTGCCTCTCTGGCCTTGACCTTGACCTTGCTGGCCTCTCTGCTGTGGTTGTTGCTAGGGAGCTCGGAGTGCAAGTCTTTGCGGAGGTGCTGGGAGTGTCACCTGTTGCGTCTGGCCAGTTGCACAAGTTGCAACTCTATGCCCTGGTTGACCGCAACTATAGCATACGTATGTGCCTACACTACACTCTGTAGCTCTATGTCCTCGCTGACCACATCTGTAGCATGCATTTGTGCCTGCTCTGCACTCACCTCCATGACGACGTTGACAATTCTGATAGAAGGGTGCTCTGTAGCCCTAAACTTGGGCATCCATAGCCCTCATGGCAACTAGTGCATCTAACCGATCTCTCTGTTGTTCTCCCTGCTCTGGCTGATACGGCCTCGAATGTTGCTGCCTCTGGTCAACATCCCAGCGAGGTCTAACAGCTATAACTCATTCTGCCTTGCCTGCAGCTCTCACAACATCACCGAAAGTAGCGAACTTCCTATCCAAATAGGCCATCCTGATCTCGTGATGGAGGCCTTCGTAAAAACGCTCTATCCTTCTTTCTTCGGTGGGCACCAAGTTTGGTGCAAATCTCTTCAGAGCTCTAAACCTAGTCTCGTATTGTACCACTGTCATGGGTCCCTGCCTCAGCGTCTGGAATTCTTTTTCCTTTCTCTTCCTGATGTTTGCGGGAAATACTTTCCATCGAATTCTGCCCTAAACTCCTCCCATGTGATGTCCACCATTATTAATCCGAAAAATCGTTGGCTAAATGGCCCGAGTTAAGTGGGATCCGATAAAACGCCACTTAACTCGTCCTGCACATGATAAATCAAATACACAATAGAGTAGCATAAAAATAGAGAACGAGTCCTAAACGGACCTGGTAGAAGCTCCAAATGGGTCCATGTGCCTAGGCGGCGAGCTCCTACACCGTACCTACACAATCAAGCTAAAAACTAACTCCCGCATGATGAATCACACATCCTATAGCATGCACACACAATCAACCCAATCACTCATCAATCAACACATATCAACCTATATCAATTCTACCAAGTCTACTTAGTCCAGTTTGCATTAGATCATGATCATTACCTAGTTACCCTAATTAGTTTCTTAGCCTCAATTTTTAACACCACTCAATCAAACAAATTTCATATTTTATCCTTAATCAAATCTACATATATATATATATATTATTATTATTATAACACATAATTCACCAATCCTAGAATGCAATTCTAATAATCAATACTTTCAAATAATTAAGTTAAAATAAATTATACCTCGCGTCGTCGAAATTCGGCGACGGCTAGGGTTCCCGTTTCGTGGCTCAAAACTCGAATTTGGCACCTAGCAGCATCCGAAGTCTGATCAGATTGGACCGGGTGCGTTCGGCGGATGATCCGGCGAATTTCCCACGAATCCAATTTTTCGTCAGTTCCGGCGGTTTGCCGGCAAGTGTCGGCAGTTTTTCGGCGGATTCCAGCGGTTTTCCGGCGATGATTCGGGATGGGGCAATCAGGGGTCTATCGGCACCAGCTCGACGAGCTTGGTCCAACAGTGGTGTCAAACAAGGTAGCCGGGGCGGCGATGGCTGTAGGCGGCGGCATCGAAAATGGGTGGCAGCGGCAGCGTGCTCTTATCGGGGCTGCGGCTGGCATCGACGGCGGCATCGAAAATGGGTGGCAGGGCAACGGCAGCGTGCTCTTATCGGGGCTGCGGCTGGCATCGACGGCGATCGGGATGATGGGGGAAGCATCAGTGACAGCGAGAGGCTGAGACTGGTGGTCACAGTGGCGGCAACAGCGACCGAACAGTGGCTCGGCACGGCAACGGCACGGCAAGGCGGAGCGGCATCGATCGGTGGCAGTGCGGCATAGGCGGTGGCGGCGGCAACGCACAACGGCGAGGGTTTGGGTGAAGAAGGGTCGGGAGGGAGAAGAAATGCTCTAGTGGCAGTTTTGTAAATAAGTATTGACTCGATTCCTACTGAGTCAAAATAATAACTAGTTCGTAATAAATTCTAAAAAAAATCTAGAAAAATATGGAAAATTTCCATAAAATAAAACAAACACAACAACATCCAAATGGCTTGCTCTATAACTAATAACCCACCCGAATATAATCCAACGCGTCCTAACGCATTATTCGGCCTAAAACTATTTCTACGATCAACATATAAAAGAAAAAAATACTGCATACTTTCATATATTCTGATAACTCATATCTCACCATCTTCTAGACGTTATCATCATATATTCAGGTACACCTGACTCTCATCGCTCATAACTCACGGTTGGCCTCGACTCAGCATGCGGTTCATGAACTGACTCGACTTAAACCAACGGTCGAACCGACTGGTTCGGTAACGTAAAACCCTGACTCGAGTCACGGGTTTTACAAGTTCGACTAGTCTTTCAGTCTAATGTGTAGACTTACTCACTTATTTGCATGATCAAGTAATGTAGGTGGAAGTCTAGCATGATAAGTTGTTCAAACTAGCCTAAGTAGACTTGCTAGAATTGATATATGCTGATGTGTGTTGATTGATGCGTGATTGTGTTGATTGTGTGTGCATGCTATAGGATGTGTGATTCATCATGCGGGCATTAGTTTTTAACTTGATTGTGTAGGTACGGTGTAGGAGCTCTCTGCCTAAGCGCGTGGACCCGTTTGGAGCTTCTACCAGGTACGTTTAGGACTCGTTCTCTGTTTTTATGCTACTCTATTGTGTATTTGATTTATCATGTGTAGGACGAGTTAAGTGGCGTTTTATCGAATCCCACTTAACTCGGGCCATTTAGCCAACGATTTTCCGGATTAATAACCCTCGAGGATGAGATCCCTCGAGTATGTTTTCAAACTTTAGATCCAGCTTACGATGCCTTCTGGCCTATTGTATAAATCCCAACCTAGCCCTATATATATATATAGTTTTCGCGTTTTCAGTGAGAGATTGGATGAGGGAAATCCGACTACCGTGCTACGCGAGCGGGCACGTGTGAGTCGATAGTGGGCTCTGGAATGGTGTGCGGGCCATTTCATTCCCGAGGGGTCCTGACAACTCCACCTTTGAGTTCCTCAAACCCGGAGAAGTGTGGAGGTTCACGGGTACTGCAATGCAGCGCATGTCTAGACTTGTGGTTTCAAAGGGTACTAAAGGCGACTGCCTGAGAGTGCTCGGCCTTCGTGCTCAAGGCCAGGAGTAATATGGAAGGTGTAGAGGACGAAAAGGAATGAGATTTGATGCGAGAAGCGATAGAGAAATGGCCAAGGTATGAGAATGAGAAAGAAAGGTGGACGCTATCGACCCGAGGGTGACGGCTCCCATATGTGCCCTGATGAGAGTTCTTGAGGAAGTATATGGTTTTCATTCAATAGGATAGTTTGCTCTCCTGTGCCAGATTGATATTAGTTATTTTCCGGGCCGGTAACACTTGTTACTGATGGTTTTTCTATATATATGTAGGTGAGGAATGCGAGCGATGAAAGCTGTCGGGACTGCGGAGGAGCAGCACGGAACCGCGCACACATGTACCTGCCGCATGTAATGTATAATGATGGTGTGTTAATGTTGTGTGAATGATGATTAGTGTGTTTTTGTCTTGATGAATTGCTTGATATGAAATGAATGGATAGATGTGAATGAGCAGGGAGCCTTGACTTCAGCCTCGGCTTAGATGAAAACAAATGAGATAATAATGAAATGCTGCGGTAGATTGTTATGTTTTGTCGTATTTTGATAAAATATTTATATACCTTTGTTGTGGATAGGTTGGCCCTTATTGCACTTTTAGGGGAAATTCTGTCCGTTTTTACGTAGTAGTATATATTTTCTTTTGGTTTCTCATTTATTGTTTTGTCTTGTTTTGCTTGTACATCATAGCATGCATGTAGGACCGCGTTAGAACCCAATCGTTCCCATTCATGCATTTCATGTTTGCATCTCCATCTTGAGACACTGAGGGCAGATCCGGGTTGGCTTAACCGAACCCAGTAGCTTAGTGAACGGTTCCGTCGCCGGTGACATTTCCGGGTCAGTTCATGGGTGAGCCGAAACGGGGTGTTACAAAACTGATTTTTTTTGTAATTTTCATAAGTCTCAAGTTGTCGATCTCTAGAGATCATAAAGGTGAAGGACTTTAGTGATTTTCCAGTCATTTACCAAGACTAACTAGTTAATTGAAAGGGTGTTTAGCTCAATGTTTTCTAGTTGTTTTTAATTTACTTAGTATTATGATTTTTCAGAAGCCCTAGGTAGAAACTATCAGATTAACTAGTAAATCACAAGGCTGGAATTTAATTAAGTGCCAAGGATGTACAATCGAGTCACATAAATTCTTTTAAACAAATTGATGTAAAGGGTGTAATTGCAACTTTCAGAAAATGTCTTAAGGAGTTGCAATTATAAAGACTAGAACTACTCCTTAGCTTTTATTCCATTTCACGAGAAGTTGCAATTAAAAAGACTAGAACTACTCCTAAGCCAAGAGTTGAGATATGTCATACAACTAATGATCATCCATTTATATAGAAGAAGAGACGTCATACATGAATTCAAGGAGGGAGTTACAACTCGATGTGGTCAAAATCTCTCATTAACTATGGTGCCTATTCACATTTGTAACCATTTGACTTCGTTAGCAATTCTAGAGTATGTTCAATACATATAGACTTTCTTAAGTGATACGAAAGCCTCCAACACCTTCAGTCCTGCAGCTCCTTGATTTTCCAACGTTTTTTTGCATTTGAGCACTAAAATGAGGCGTGTCACATAAAACATTAACTTTCTAAAATATAAAGAAAAACATCACACGTTCATAATATTCATACCCAGGATTTACAAAAACGCATTAAAAACATGGGCAAATAATGTATATTTTTGACACTTAACACACCCCAGAACATGAACTTTTGTTCCTTCTGAGCAAAATATAATGAACATGACCTAAAAATTTTACCACACAAAAAAACTTAATCTCTATTATATTCTTATATGATCCTGAATTAAACTATCAAGAAGCAACTAACGTTCATTGAAGTTATGATCCATAATTCTTCTAAGGTAGTTACAGTTATGGACTGGAAACAACCAAGGAGTGTCATTCAAGTTATATTTTGGACACTTAACAAGCAACAAGTTTTCATTTAGCTCGTGCCACCCTGAGTGCTCCTGGCCACTGCCTAGCCTCCACGACGTGAGGGAGCTGTGTCCTAGCGTCCTGCTCCCGTCGCCGATCCCACTGCCGCCAACCATCGCCGCCGCCATGCACTCGCAGCCGCGATGTCACTGACCCTCCCATGACCTTCCTCAACCGGAGTAGAGCCAGCACTGCCCATCCCGACTAGATCTCATCACCGACCACCCCTGTTTGACCCTTTTTGGTGAGCCGCCACCTCTGCCGACCTCGTCAATATCTTAGATGGGTCGGGCTCATCGAGATGGTGCCAACAGTATCCCATACCACCACCATCTCATTGCTTAGCCGCCGCCTATAACAGTCACCGAAAAATCAATGAAAACTGCAGGAAAACTGCCAGAAACTGCCAAAAAATTGGATTTGCTGGAATTTGCCAGATCTTACTCCAAACTTATCGAGTAGAACCCAATTGAACTTCGGACACCAATGAGAGCCGAGTTCAAGCCCCGAGACACGCGACAAAACCTTAGCCAATCCTGATTGCCAACAACATGAGACATAATTAACACCTATTTAATTATTTAAAATTGATGATCGTTAGCACAACTTGCTAGGATTGATGAATTGTTGTGTTAGACATTTTATTGTAAATAAAAATATGAATTGATTGAATGAAGTGTATTAAAATGAATGTTAAGAAACTGAATAGGTAAACTAAATAATTATCAGTAATCTAATATGGCGTATCAAAGGAAAACTTGTGTGTGATTGATGTATGATGTGGTGTGTGTATGCTATGGGATGTTTGATGCATCATTCAATTAGTGGGCATTAGCTTTTAGTTTGATGTATAGGTACAAACAAGGAGCTTGCCGCCTAGGTGCATGGACACGATTGGAAATTCTACTAGGTCTGTTTAGGACTCATTCCCTGTTTTACACTCTATTCCTTTGTATGTTTCTTTTATAACTTGAAGGACAGGTTAAGTGTGGTTTTATCGGATCCCACTTAACCTGGGAAATTTAATCAATCAATCTTTCAGATTAATAATCCCTTCCAAGACAATTGGATACAGGTGAGGATTAAATACTAGATACACTAGTTGGACGGAGGAGCAGTGACCTACTTTGCACACACACACACGCTTGTCGACAGAATGTTTATTTTGATTGTTTTAGTTCTCTTGTTATGCTAATATGAAAAAAATGAAATACTTATGATGAGGATTGTGGTAAATAGAAATGAATAGTGATATTATGATTTTTAAATACATATTAGTGTGCAAGTCGAATGATAAATGTGGAAATGAAAATTTGCTGGTAGGTCAAGACCAATTAGAAGTGAAATGTGAATAGAATGAATACGTAGGTCGAGACCCGAATGTTGAGAATGTTTTGGTGGGTCCAAATTAAACGTTTATGTGAAAAATTTTGTGTAATGGATTTTGAGTGTTATATATATATATATATCAACGATGATGATGATGATGATGATGATTTGATAGGGGTAGCCCTTAATTGCACTTTTAGGGGAGGCTCTGTCCATTTTATTTCTGGGAATTCTTATCAATTTTATCGCTATTATTTTTTGTATGAATTGGTTGTCATGTCATCCATGTAGTGGCATATTAGAGTTTTACGTGTTCATCCATGCATAACATTTGACATCTTCCAGCTTGAGACACAAAGAGTAGATCCACTCTGGACCCATGACGGTCCGGTTCAGTTTGGGAGCGGGCTGGATTCGGGGTGTCACAATGAGTGTATTTATTTATTTACTTATTATTTGTTATTAGTCATTTTCTTTATTATGTCTCGATTTGTGTGCTACATGTATATTTGTAGGTTTGTTTAGCACTATTTTCTTTATTAGGATGTATTAATGATGTTGGCACACACCATGAGCATGCATCATATAGAGCTGTAAGTATTTTATTACTTAGCAACATTTTGATGTTAGTTTTGGAGTCTGAACCTGCTGTAATGAGACGTCACGCTTAGAGCTTCGACCACAAGTCGGTTTGGACTATTCTTATCTTTATCGTTTTAATTTATCGTAGATTTGATTTCTCAATTGTAAAACGTGTTAAGTGATTGTTTTATCGGACCATACTAAACACGGGTCATTTATACGTAATTTACTTCCTTGAGTTATTTTCTGTAAAACATATGACTCGAGTCATAGTTTTAAAGTAGTGAACTAGTCGGTTCAGGCATTAGTTTGAGTCAAATCTCTTTCATGACACATGTGCTCTGCCGAGGTTGACCATGTGTTAGGAGGATGAAGGTCATGTGTACCCAAATATGTGATGATAACGTCAAAGAAATGATGAGAAATGAGTTATCAGAGAATATGATTGTATGCAAGTTATTTTTTATGTATTTGACGTAAAATTATTTTCAAGCTAAATAATGCATTACGGGGCATTAGATAGTAGTTCGGGTGGGTTATTAGTTATATTACATGTCATTTTGGTATTTTATGGTATTTTCTCATACTTTTTTTAAAAAAATTTAAAATTTATAAGGGGTTAGATACTATTTTTAACTAGAGTCGGAGTCCAGTCAATTTTTAATTACAAGATTGCCACCAAACCCTTCACCTCGAAGTTCCCTCCCCACCTCCCGATCACCGCCAGAACGTCATTGCCGACGCCACCTCCGTCCACTGCACCACTAGTGATCGACAACGCCA
>JAURVB010010379.1:0-32512 GCA_033002965.1 Piper betle | reverse complement strand
GTGGAACACTTTAGTTATTGTATTTTTTAAAATTGTTTGTTTTACTCATCATATGTCGAGGACTTTGACAAGCCAAATTATAGTGATTTGATTAAAATGTTTTAAGTGGGTGATCATTTATTAAGTATCATTAATTTTAGGAGTTTGGTAAAAATTTGGAGATAAAATGAGAAAGAGAAAGCTGGTTAAGAAAAAAAAAAGAGAAGGAAAAGCTGGTTAGAGGTTGACTTGGACAAGCAACAGGGTACATCTTGTTGGTTGCATTGTTTATTCGGGTGTGGTTTTGTACGTCATGTGACTTGGTAAGCCCATGTATGATTCCATCGGGCCGCCTCCCTGACTGTCATATCCCCTTCTTCATACACCCGTTATTATAAAAAAAGTTAATGCTAATAACAAATATTAAATGTATGAATCGAAAGTGAAGATAACCATGGCTTCCGTATATTCCTTTCTTCTAGTGGTGTGATTCACGTGAGCGATTGATCAATGAATACCCTTATAACTAGGGCCTGGGGTGCTCGCTAACTTGGAATCCATTATCGCTTAAGTTTCATTAGAGGATACATTATGATTAGTTTAAATGAAAAACCAAAAGGTAAGACGGTGTCAATTGTGAACAGCCTAAAGACAAAGTTGCATCACGTGTTCATGACTTTCGTGGTAGATGCATCTCAATTCATTGAGCTGATAATAATGTGCTGTATGTCCCCTCCTTTCATGGCGCCTTGTTTTTCATCTGTCCCCTGCATTGGAAAGTAAACAAGTTCTAGTTTACAAGTTAATCTCGATCCACAAAAGTAGGGCGGTTAAATGAGTAAGTGAGCCAAGCAGTTTTCGAATTTAACTCGAATAACTTAAAATTTATTCGAACTCGACTCGAATAATTCGAAGTTCATTCAAACTTTACTCAAAATTGACGAATTTTGAATATATATATTTAAAATCGACTATTTTAGCCACGGGTAAATAATGTTTGTGTCTTAAAATTTAATCAAGATCGTTTGATTATAAAGACGACCTATATTTGATAAAAAAATAAAAAATAAAAATAAAACACCCCTACCACTACTATCATTTAGTAGGTGCTTAATAATATTATTTATTTATAATTTCAAATATATTAAGAGTAGGTAAATAATATTATATATATTATTATATTACATTTTTAAATCGATCGGTAAATCAATTTCGAGTCGAGTTTTAATCGAACACTAACTCGTTCAAATTCGACTCAAAAATTCTATCGAGTTTGAGTTAGAATATTTAAATAACGAATTTTGAATCGAGTCAAGTCGGGTTACACTGAACTGAATACCAAATACTTATAAGATAGTTCACTCCATAAATAATTTATATAAAAATATATAAATTAAAATAATTATATCATTAATGAACATAATTTTTACTTCACTTTTTTTTTTTTTTGTGAGATGGGCGTCTGCAATTGAGGGGCGTCATGCAGTAGGTGTGGCCACGTGAAGCATGTTAATCATGGAAATGGAAATAGAAGTGCAGACCTCGTCTACCGTAACCTACCAAAATGTAGCTGGCTCACTAATACACGCAATAGCCATTTCTTAGCAAGTCAATAAAATAATGAAAGGTGCATAGTTTTGAGAACTCAAGTCTTTATACACTTACATAATTTAAGTCTCCTGGTTGGCAAGGCTACGTGTTCTCGTTTTGATGCATTTATTTAAGTTCAAATACACTGTTTGTCGTCACTTTCTTTTAGCAATGACTCGTTTATAATAGATGTGGCTTATGGTCACTCGTCATCACCTGAATCTAATTAAACGATTGTCCAAAGTTAATCAATGTATACGGAATTTGGATCGTTTATTAACTCTTATATTTTGGTAGAACAATATCAATTAATATTTTTTATATTAAAATTACATTAATTTCTCGTTTTATTAATAATATCTAATAAAATTTTAAACTAATAAAATAAAAATAAAAATCACTCGAAATATGATAAAAATTTAACATAAAATATAAAGAATAATAACTATTTTCAAGAGTTATTATATACTTAGAAACATTGAAATAATATAATTGGAAGAAAGTTTGCAAGTAAATATCTTGAAAAATAAATACGAAAACGAGCCAAATAAAGTAGAAGAAGAAATAATAAAATATTATTTTGAGCATTTAAAGTTATATTTGATAAAATATTTCCTCTTTAGACCAAACAGATTAAGTCAATTTGATTGAATATTTTTAGAAAATATGTTGCCTCCCATTTTTAACCCCTTCTAGAAATGCACATATTGCTGTAAGAAAAAAGAAAAAAATTATATGTCTTTTTCTACTCAAAATTGAAGCAATACAAGATAACGACAATATGCACAGACAAATAATAGGCTTCATTGAACTTATCATTACTTACCTTTGAATCGCTAATTTTGAACCCTAATTGCTGTATTTAAATTTGTATTGATTTATCACTATTACAACATAACTAGAAATTTCAATTGGGAAATGCCTTTCAATTATTTTTGGACGCATCTTACTGTTTGACAAGTGTTGGAAATATATGTATAACAATACTAATATTTTGTAAAAGAAATGAAAGGCCAAATTTGCTTTATTTTATAACACAGAGTTTACATTTTTAAGACATTAATAGTGACTGACATAAGCCATGACTTCAAAGCCCGGACTTCACCACATATCTAAATTCTAAATCTACCGGCGGGCCCGACTCTATGGCAACGAGCATCTTAGCTAGATCATGATCAAGTGCACACGTACGTCGGGGAGGCCTGCATGAATCGCGCGGTGTTTTGGACTTCTTGAGGGAAAGGACAAAAACAGATGAACCACTTAGCTAAACTAAGCTAGCTCCTTATTATATGAAAGTTGAAACGCTCGAGTCAAACTTCAATACTCGATGCCTGAGGTGGGGTGTGGGAAGGCCACCGCTGATATCTTCTCCTCCTCCCCCTTCCAATTCTCTATTTCCGACTCGATCTACTCCTCAATTCTTCTCCACATATGTGTATCGATTGACCCATTTAGCTCTGGAGGGATATGGAGCTGGATGTGTAAGTGTTTTGCTTTTTCTTTTTCTTCTGTTCAGTTTCTCTTACTTTTCTTGGCTACTTCAGCTGACATAGCATGAAGATTTAGTGCATCTGCCCTGTTTAGTTCTTTTATGGTTGTTAAAGACAGGATGTTGTTGTGGTATTTCATGCTTTTTGTAGGGAGCTTGGAGCTTGTACGGGAATAATCTCATGTTGGGTTCTATGGGGTTTGGTCAATGGGGGTTTTTAAGAGGACTTGATTTAGATTCGTGGATGATTTTTTGGTCCTTCTGCACTGTGTTATCTGGTGTTCTTGTGTTTGCCTGTGTACCTTCTTTTCGTGGGTTCATCGGATGCGTAGCTTAATAGTTAATTGAAATGGATGTGAAGCAATCTTCTGATACTTCGGCAGCCTCTTACTTTGATGATTCATCGGAAGACTTCATGTCTTCTGACCCATTTTCTCAAATAGATTCGCATCATCCTCAGAAATGGGGAGATCATGACTATCTCAACCTTGAAGCTCACAATCCAGGGCCTTTCCGTCCTTCCTCTATTTCGTTTGGTAACAAACAGCAGAGCAAAGATCAGTTCTTTGGTAGTCAAGTAGACGAATCCATCCAAAATTGGGACCCTAGTTTGATGTTAGACAATCTTTCGTTCCTTGAGCAGAGAATACATCAACTTCGGGACATGATTCACTCAATAGTGAACAGGCAAGGCCAAGTTTTGGATCCCTCTGACGATCTGATTGTGCATCAACAACTCGCCGCCGCTGACTTCACTTCTATAATTATTCAGCTGATATCAACAGCTGGTGCTCTTCTTCCATCTGCAAAGAGTAGTGGGTTATCAGTTTCTGATTCCTCACTACATCAGCTATGTAATCTGCCGGGAACAAATCCTTCGGCCGCATTTGATGTTGGTTCACAACCAAATCAAAATGCAATCCCTGAAACAGGCCATATTTTTGACACAAACAAGGATAAAACTAGAGTTACAGTGCCAAGTTGTTTGAACGAGTCTAAACTTGACCCAAGCGATGAGCAAGATGTGAAGGATATTGACGAGGCCACAGATGGAGAACACCTGCCCCCAGGTTCATATGAAGTTTTGCAGCTGGAAAAAGAAGAAATTCTGGCACCACATACTCACTTCTGTTCAATATGTGGAAAGGGGTTTAAAAGAGATGCAAACCTGAGGATGCACATGAGGGGCCATGGTGATGAGTACAAGACCCCTTCTGCACTTTCCAAGCCTCACAGAGATGGTGAAGATCGTCTACCGATGAAGCGTTATTCATGTCCTTTTGTGGGATGCAAGAGGAACAAAGATCACAAAAAATTTCAACCACTCAAGACAATTCTGTGCGTGAAGAACCATTACAAGAGGAGCCATTGTGATAAGAGCTACACCTGCAGCAGGTGCAACTCCAAAAAATTTTCTGTACTTGCCGATTTGAAGACGCATGAGAAGCATTGTGGACGTGATAAATGGCTTTGTTCCTGTGGTACCACATTCTCGAGGAAGGACAAGTTATTTGGGCATGTAGCCCTGTTTCAGGGGCATTCACCTGTTGTTCCCATGGAGGAAACTCAAGCTTCGGTGGCACCAGAACATGGAAAAATTAGTGAAGGACCAGGAAGCTTTGGCAAAGATAACGGTTATGGTTTGGGATCAAATGTTGCCAATGACATGCAGATGATCAATTTTAAGGGAGACGACGAGTCGGAGTATTTCTCCAGAATTAGTTTCAGCACAACAAACTTTGGTGGATTTCATCAGTTCCCTCAATCTTGATAATGAAATTTCATGTTTTTTACTCCTTTCATTTTAGCATTTTGTATGGCTGATTCTGTACACAAATCTACTTAGTCCCTCTTTCTGAGTAGCCCTTTTGATTCGTAGGAATTGTGTCTGAATGAACAACACTCAAATGACGATTAAATCAGCCATTAAGTTCTTGATGATGCTTGAAGAAATTACTCTCTGGGATTTTGAGCTTTTCTTCTACGAATTGGGAAAACCAAATGGAGCACTATCAAATTATAAACCTTTTTTTCCCAAAATTCGTCAGCAGTGATTGCAGGTTTCCATAAGGTTGTACTTGGTTAGATCAGTTTCACCTCAATTTGACCACCAAAAATAAAAATAAAAAAATGAAAAAGGATTTTTCATGTTTTCTTTTTCATTGTGTTCAACTTAATTTTCCCACCAGAAATGTGAGAGTTTATCTTATTAATTAACGTTGACATAAAAGTGAAAACAACGAACCAAACAACCTAATCTTGTTGTCTAAGATTAATCTTATTAATTAGCCATCCGACGCCGAACACGTGTAAAGAAACCCCATCACACACCTACAAAGAGAACCTTTTACAAGTCGAGGCCATGCATTTTAGGTTTGTTAGATTTGAGAGTTTTGCATTTAAACTGTTGATTTTAGGTCTTTCAGAAATTGGTGAGCCCCTTGACTGCATATACATTTTCTTTGATGTGCATAAATTAGTGATCTGTTTACATTGTACATATAAAATGTTTTTTATAAGATGCTTCAAAGGTTTAATAAAGAATGAAATATTTTCAAACTAATGAAAACCTAGATTATAATTGCAAGCCAGACAAATAAATTTTTTAAAAAAATTATTTTTAATTTTCAAACTAATAGCTTGAACTAAATCAATACCAGCCTATTAAAAGAACAAAATTTCAAATATTATATAAATTTATACCTTAATTGAGTCGAATCTAATTCAAACAAAATTTAAAATTATAAATAAAATTTTTAATAGGATTTGAAAATATTTTTAATCAATATTTAATTAAATATAAATTTAAATATTATAATTAAAAAAAGGTTTTTGAGAAAAATAAATATATAATATAAATATAAATTAAAACAGTAAAAGACTTAAATTTCATTAAATTTAAAATGGGCAAGTGGTTATAACTTGTAACTTTTACCAAGTCTCATCCGATGGGATAGACAAATATTTAAAATTACGAAAAAGGGGACAAATAAATTAAATGTAACTAAAATGTAAACGAACCAAATATGACAAATAACAAACATGGGGGCCTGGTATGAGAAAAACCCCTGCAAAAAATACAAGCGTATTCTTGCGGCCTGCCTTCCTTTCTCGCCATCGTCGTCTACGCCTCGACCACCCCAAAATCTCGGCCATGGCGGCGACGCCCGACCACATTTTCCGGCGGCGGAGTCAACCCCTCCTCCTCCTATTACTCGCCTTCGCCCTCTCTCTCCTCGCCCATCGCCTCTCCCCCGCCGCCGCAGCCGACTTCGAGGGCTTCGCGGACGAGTTCGACGACGAAGACGCCGACGCCGGCGCACCCGCCGAAACCCTCCTTCCTCCACCCACCCTCACCCGCTCCGATCTCCACAGCCCCGATGCCTCTCCTCATTCGCCCTCTCCCTCCTCCGCCGAAACCGCTTCCGCCACTATTGTGCACGAGTACTGGGACGAGGACGAATTCGAGGGCTTCCCAGTGACGGAGGAGGTTCCAACCCCCGATGCGCCGGAGACCCCCGATTCGGCCGAGGACCATCCGAAGTCTGAGGAGAAGGGAGAGCCGGAGCGCCGCCGGCTCCTCCGGGCTTACACGGTGGAGATCGTCTGCGTTAGCTTCCTGATCGCGTTCGTGTTCAACTACTTCGCTGGTAAGAAGGAGAACGAGAACATTGCCCTCGCCTGGGCCGCCCGATTCGCCACCAAAGACTCCATTTTCGAGAAGAACTTTAGCCTCCTCGGCACCGGCGACGGCAAGGACACGCCGCTGCTCCTCAAGGAAGGGCAGAGCGTGTTCAAGTTCTACGCGAGTGGGCGCAGGTTCTGCCATGCGGTGCTGGCCACGATGGAGCTCAAGAGCCGGCACGACCTCATCGCCCGGCTCTACAACCTGATGGTGCCTTGCAAGGACGAGATCAGCTTCGAGGTGTTCATGAACGACGAAGCGATGGACCATGTGGTTTTCGCCCTGGCGAAGAAGAAGCTGGCCAAGGCGATGCACAAGGAGGTCGGGGATCTGCAGCGGTATGCGAATCTGGTGCAGCCGCAGGCTAGTCGGAAGTGGGTGGCGGAGGAGCTGTCCGTTGTGTCGGAGTCGCGGGAGGTGGCCGGCGATATGATCACCGAGACTGTTCTAGATCAGGTATCCTTTTTTTCTATTGCTTTAAAACTGCATTTAATATTAATTGATTGGGGTTGAATAACAATTTGCACTTTCCAGGCTAATCTTTGCTTATGATTGCACTTCTCTACGATTAAATCTTTGATTCCTTTGTTGGTTGTTAAATCAGGTCAAGCATTCAATTTTGTCAATCGAGTGATGAGTTTGTTTGTTTTGATTTTTGTCGCTGTTACATTTCTTAGGGACAAAAGGTGGCAAGTTTCACGTTTAAAATGAAACATTTTAAGGACCTTTTCAAATATGAGATTTTGCATTTGTCAAAGTATGTATCAAAGATTCTTTCTGGAAATCATTTTGACTTAAACCTAATATGTTCTACTTTTAGCGAAGAGCCGGTTGAACATTTCTTGCTTGTTTAAGCATCTATCATTTCTAAATTGCTTAAACAGTTAGAAAACTCAATGACAGAAATCATTGGCAGGAAAGCAAGGTTGTTGAAGACTCAATTGACATATATATCAACCATCTACCATCTCCTAGAAGATCATTTTTTATTTGTTTTAAAATTCAGCGGTTGTTTAGTCAAGCAAGTTACTGTCTAGGAAATTGTAACAAACAGCTCAGGCATGTTTGCTATAGAGTTAGTATGCTGGTGACTTATCCTTTTTCCTATTGGTTAATGCACTGTGTCAGTTTGTATGTATATTCGCTCAAATGCAGGAGAAAAATCCTCTTTGCAGTGATTTCTACCTCATTATTTCTCTAGGAAATTCATCATTTCTTTTTATGAAGTTAGTGGAAAATCAAGTCAGCCAATTGAATACATTTCTACTGTTACTCTTTTTTATTAATTTTGCTGTTTTGCACTTAAGTATATCGGCTATGTGCATATCTATCTCACTAGTGGCTATGTTCATGTAAATATTTGTTCTTGGCGTTGTTGGTTACTTGACATTAAGTATAGGAAAGCTCTTATGGCGCCACTCTTTTGAATTTTTGGGATGATTTATTATGTGCATATCAATTCTTGAACTGTGATATCAGTCTTAAGGTGAGTGATTAGTTGAATGGGGATGAATTAGATTCCTTAAGGTATGGTCATCATGTAATGAAGCTGATATTTTATATCCTCTTTGCCGATTGGTCATGGTGCCATTGTGACATTTGTGGCCCTTTTGTATTGGATTGGTTGATCTGCTAAGCGAGAGTACTTTGTAAATAAATCATTCAAGGTTATGCTTTTTCACAATATTAGTGGTTAGAGTAATTGAGGAGTTTATCTATTGGTTTGCAATATTATTAACCATGATCCTCAATGATTTGAGCGGGAGACTTGATTTCCAGCGATACACTTTGTTGTAAATCTATTTTTTGCTTTTGTCTATGTTCTTGCAGCCTGTGTTCCCCCACCTTCATTCTAGTGGATAACAATTGATCACAGAACTTTTTTTTCTTTTTTCCGTTCATTTTTATGAAATTCTTTATATTTCTTATTGAATTGGAAGCCTTAGCAGTGCGGTAAATAAGCTGGAAGTATGTGCGGGCATTTTTTTTTTTTTTGCATTTTTTTGATACATCATTTGCTATATGTAGGTTAGGAGAGATGGTTGTTACTGTTACTGCAATTTTCAGGCTGTGTTACTATCTTATCTACAGATGGATCAAGTTTTAATGAATGAAGTTGTTGATAGGGAACTGCAAAAGTAAAGGATATGTAGCATCTGAAAGAGATGCGATACCTGAATCTTGCAGTTAGATTATGTTTATTCTATGTTGGATAGATGGATTGAAAATTGTGTAATGCTTCTAGTAGGAGTTTAGCTTGGTTATAAAGCTCGCATCCTATCCATTGTGCTCTGATGCCTATGGATTACATGTGTACACCCTAAAATATGATGATTGTTTTAAAGATCATTGGGGTACTCTGAAGATATTTTGTCAACAGTTTGCCTTTGGACAATTTTTTTCTAATTATTTCATGGTGGCTTTCGATATTATGTTGATTGTTGCACAATAGATTGTAATATATAGGGAATATTTTTGAATAATGTGATTATAATTGTTTGATGTAGGTTTTTGGAGAGAAAGCATTTGAGAAACATGGAAGTGGGTTCATTTCACTACACTTCTCTGATCAGCATGCATCAGGCTCTCATCGTAAGTTGCTGCTGTTTAAATTTGTTCTCCCTGATGCCAAGAATATGGCTGACATGACCAGATTGGTGGCTCTCGTACCTTATTATATTGATTTAGTTGGCCGTTACAAAGTTAGCCCACAGGTAGCTTTTTACTCACCTGCCCACCCCTCTCTTGGATTGTGTTAAGATCAATCGCCAATAGAAGCATATCAAATAACCAGATACTAATTTTTCACATCTCCCCTGTTATTTGCAGGTTCGTTCTAAAACTGATGCTACTCGGGCAAAGGCAGCGCAAGAGGCATACAAAGAGCTTCAGTTAGCTAGGCAAGAGGCCTTGCAAAAGAAGAAGTCAGACAAAAAGAAGATAGTGGAAGAAGCTGAGGCAAAGCTTACTGCAGAGGCAGTTCGCAAGAAGCAAGAGAAAGATCGGGCACGGCAGATGAAGAAGGCAATGCCAAAAATGAAGATGACCCGTGCACGCTAGAAGAAAAAACATCTATAATCCTCAGTATTTTCAGGGATTTATTTGATGAGATTTTTCTTTGATGGCTCTTCTGGTGTCACATTACAAGAACATCTTAGGGTACACTAAGTTCCATGAAGGTAGCGAAATTTGCCGTTTTCCTTCTTGCATTTGGGTTGTTATCCAAAAAATTAAAATTCATATTTGTGGGTATTTTGTCATCCATCTCAGATTACTAGAATTGGAGAAGTTTTGGATGTTGTTTGTGCTATGAAGATTCAATCACTTGCTTCTTGTAGTGTACTGTTTTTTCATAGATATTGTATGACAATGTTTGTCAGGATGTAATTCCCCAAGATCATACCTTAAATTGTTGGCAAACACTTACTTTTTACTTATAACTAGCAGTTTTGAAGATGCTTAGAAGCACACACAAGTTATGCCTTTGCAATTGTGATTTTGCGTTTTTCTTTACCATGTCGCAAGAGTTTTTTCTGGAGAAAAATAATCAGCTCTATGACCAAATGAGCATCTATTTATTACTGAAATTTCTAAATTATCATTTAGGGTGTAGGATTTTATCTCCCAATAGATTATCTCTTTGCTAGAGCCTTTCCTATAAGCGTCTCCCCTAAGAGATCAGGGGACTTTCTGTAGGTTGGTACTTTTTAATCGAGCTTTCTTATATTTATAACGTTTGGATTTGTTTAGTTGATTTATCAACATGCATGGATTTTGTTTAGTTGATTTATTAGTTTGCAATTGTTGAACGTTCGCCGTAATCCATTTCACATAGTCAATGTGCTGCTCTTCAAATTGTGATAAGCACGGCATAAGCTCAGTTTGGTTGTGGTTTGCTGCTCACTGCTATAATTTATGAATGATACTTTCTAGCGTTTGGCAAGGCGCAACATGTAGATTGTTGTCTCATTGAACTTTTGAGGTCTGCTTGATTGGCATGAAAAAGATATAAACCTAATAAAATTTTCTTAGTTATAATTTATAATTTTGGTCTGTTTGGTTAATATGAAAATAGTGTAAATGAATAAATAATTTTATAAGAATTGAAAATACAATGGAATAGAATGACGTAAAATTTTTAAATATTTTTTTTGCATGTTAATGGTAAAAAATAAGATGAAAATAAAATATTTTTTTTCCATGTATGTCTCCTAAAATTTCCCTGGATTTTTTTTTATTTTTTTACAGGAAAAGATTAGTTTGTAAAATTTTTACATAAATTTGTTTTGATTTAAAATAAAATTTTTTTGACTTAATTTCTGAATAACCAAATATAAGGGAGTTTTTTATCTTTAAATTTTACACTTTTTTATATTATTTTATGACAACTAAATAGACCTTTAAGAGTTAGTTATGATGCAAATATGAAATGTTAAATCACTTTAAAAATTCACAATTTTATTTATGCTTTTTTTATAAGAAATCAATAAAACTTTAAAGGGAATTACTTTGGTGAGAAGTCTTATTTGTGTTTTATGGTAAAATATTCTAAAAATAAATAATTTTTTAATGGAAGAGAATGCTTTTGTTATGAATTGCCGTATATATATCAATATTATATTTTTTTAATTTTTTTCTTTCTAACCAAACGAGCCTGTATGTGTTTTTCATGAATTCGAGTACCGTGAAAACATGTCTATATATTTGTTCGAGAATAACGTGGGCAACATCTTTGGCAGCCCATCTGTGTATTCTCTTTCAATGTTCTAATTGGCACTGCACCGTGTGTAGTTCTTGTGCATTGGATGGGTCACCCACTGCTCGCAGTTGCAGGAATCCAACAAAATTTTTTTTCTGATTCTATGCTTGTGGTCACTCCGTAGTTTTTTAATCCGTCGGAAATGGAATAGCTCAAATGCATGATAATCTGATAGAACAATCAACAAAGTCTTCATCTCCTGGAATCAATGTAACACGTTTTTAAGTAAGGCCTAGGTTGTTTGTGATCCTCAACTGTTAACTCCCGCTTCTTTCTGTGTTAAGTCGAAGAAGACAATCTTGTCTCCGACCAATTCTTATGATCGGCACATCTTTATTAGGCGTTGATGTTATCGTGCTAATTGTTTTGAGCATTTGAATTCAAGCTGGTATAAACCCAATCAAGTTGACAAAAACCCACGTTGAGACAAGAGTCACTGTGTTTCCAACAATTGAAGACAGACTTGATTGTTTTATTCCGGACATATTTTGGAAGGAAAAGGCATGGAACTCCATACTTATGCCTGCAAAAGATTCTCCTACCCCATCAAGACGGAATATCCAACGAATTCTTAGACTTCAAATCTAATACATCTGATGCCTGATCTTGACCAGCATTCGGTTCTGTTTTATGGAAACATGAATTGTCCTCGCGCAAACCACCAGATTGTTTTCAAGAAAGATGCTGTTTTTTTGGCCGCCCATCTCCCAGGTTGCCGTATTCATAGTAGAGATACCAATAGATTGACTTGCTACGCGGGAATAGATGTGTAAGATAACTTTGCCCGTGAACTTACACAACTTTTTATTATATTGGTGATAGAGCTTAGAAGAAGGCATTGAAAATGCAGCCTCCGAGCATCCATATATGATCTGTTCGAGGAAACAACTTCCGTTACTTAAATTCATTCTTCGATCATAATCATTCACCTACATATAGTGTACAAACTTTTGGCATACAATACATCATTAAAAACATGTAAAAAAAATGAAAGGGCAAAGCTTACAAGAGAGTCAAGTAATGCGCGCATGGTGACGAGTTGGGGGTAAGGTAAGAAAAAAGAAACAGTAGAGATATCTCATCTAGCAGGTTTCCAGGTAGAAGCAGTTATCAGTAATCGATCTTGCCAACATAAAGAAAGTGCCTTCCCGTTGTCCCTCTCAATGATCTTGAAGCCCCCAGCGCCATTGCTCAACTCTGTTACAGAACAATGGCTCCTGATCTTCAAAAGTAGCTTAGCTTGAGACACAGATTTGGAAGTAAACTTAATCCCACTAAAACCAACTCCTTCCATTCTTCTCTTCCATGTTTCCCACCGCTCGTACCACCTATAATTCTTCCCTGCCTTGTCACAGTTGACCATCCATTTGATCTCCTTGCCCAAATGGTTCTTCTCAATACTTAGCCTCTCTGTACTATCCGGAGGAAGGCAATCATCTAATGAATCAAACATTGCAGCAAAATAATGTAAAGACTCCATGAATCTTGATAGGAAATTCCTCGGATTCCAGCTTCCTTCTTGTTCAACCAGGACTACCACTGATGGGTTGATACTCGATAGAGTTTTCAATGCATCAGAAATTTGATCATCGCTACCTAAGGTTTGAAGATATAACATCATATTAACTGCGATTGTTTCATTCCTCTTGAGCCTCAAACTAATTGGTTTCGCACCTCTCACCACCCCATCAAACTCAAACTCCAAATTTGAACACCCTTTTGCAAAATTAACTAATCTTGTTTCTGTTTCCTCTAGTTCCTCCAAACTGTTCCCAAAGCCTGTTATGTGAAGATGGATACTCTTACTATCTGTAGCCTTGTCTGAAAGAGATTGGATCAGAGAAGGCCATTGAAATCCATAAGAGACATCAAAATCTATCACATGCAAACTTCTACCATTATAATTCTCCTCCTGCTCAAAGACATCAATGATGGCTTGGTTGGCTGTAAAATGTGCAAATTGGAAGTAAGGAGAGGCTCTATAGACCTGTGTAAAGGCCGAGAGCTCTTCATCGGATGTTGGAGCTCCCATGACAATATTGTAGAAGGGTGATCTCCGACAAAGAAGCCTTGCAGTCAGCCCGTCGGCGAAATATCCGGCAACCCTTTGGATGGAATTGCCATTGAAACTCACGTTCTTGTACAAGTCAATCAAGTTCTCAGCAGCTACAATGGGCTGGTTTTCGTCGACCGCGGTAGCAGATATGAGCAAGGAATGGATCAAGTGAAGACCCTTTTCATCCCCGATATCCCCTTGCCTGGTAGAGTTCACTTTCATCATCATATCTCTCATGTGAAGCAATTCCATGACCTTTGCTTCATCATGAAATGATCTGTACTGGGTGCCCACTTCATCATCTTCTCCTCGCTTCCTCTTCCTCACACCGACAGAAATGGCCAAGCTAAGATCCAAAAGTCATCTCCAATATGATCATGCATGGATGGATAAGGGTGTTGAATTCAGACACAGGTTAAAGATGGGGGTGGGATATCGTCAATGGACCAATATTGGTAGCTTTT
Organism: Piper betle; assembly: GCA_033002965.1. NCBI lineage: Eukaryota > Viridiplantae > Streptophyta > Magnoliopsida > Piperales > Piperaceae > Piper > Piper betle. The sequence goes on along the minus strand of JAURVB010010379.1, from coordinate 18,487 downwards.
ATACATATGCAACATAAATGTATTTGTGACATGGGAAGGAAGTGCATGAAAAACTACGTTCATGTCACGAGCGATTATATACATATGCATCGCATGTAAGATGGATAGTGAAATGGTTTTTGTCATGGCACGAGAACATATGCAAGGAGAAAAGGATCTTTTCTCGTGTGACACAGAAGAGGCGTTGTTTATATTTCAGGGAAAAAAACAGGGGATGCCATGGATTAAGCAGAAAAGAGTTAAAAATGTAATTGGGAATATGGGGATGGTTGGAAAGGTAGAGAAGACGACAAATGAATTGGACAAGAAAACAGCGGAGAGAAGGTACGATTCAATTACTTCGTAAACAAGATTAATCGCCTCTTTTCCTGCAAAGGTAGAGAAATGTAGAGAAGACGACAAATGAATTGGAATCCAACACCCTTTCTTTAATTAATCGCCTCTTTTCCTGCCTCCTCAGGAAGGGAGAAATGTACGATTCAATTACTTAGTAAAAAAGAAAAACATGACTTTGTTAATACCATCATTTTTTTATGAACTTATTCAGGTTGTGATTTGTTGTTTTGAAGATCAACCGGGACTTCGATCAATATTTTACCTGCATGCTTTACAGTTTGTTGGTTAAATTTGCTTGGTTGAAACTTGGAAGGTGAAAAAAATAACCTGATTAATTACTCTATTATTATATAGGATCGATGACTGGTCTTTTTATTAATCCTTCTCCTCTTTTAACAATCAGACGTAGAATGGAGGATTCAAGTGAAGTCACAAAGAAGAAACAGAGAGAAATGCACCTAGTTTTGGTTCAAGAAAGACATCTCATGTAGCTGGTTTGAATAAAAAGAAAGACTCATGTAGCTAAGATTTGAATAAACAATCTATAATCTATAAATATGTTCATATTCATGTTCAAGATCGGTTTTACATGTATATAAAGTATTTTATTGTCGTATATAACAATGCTGCATACGCGCTCCGATCGTCGAAGCAAGCCTGTCGCCGACGAGTTTAGACAAAAGTCGAGAATGGAATTGTGCCCATATGAACAAGCTGCTTAAATAATTAGCTTGGCCAATTATGAACAAAGGCCTGCCTCCAATATTTTCTTCTTCCATTTCATAAGTGTGTAAATTAAAGAAAGAATTCGATGAAAAATATTATTACGATTGATCAGGATAACATAGATACTACATCTATTGACCCGTCTAAATAAGGTTGATACGTCCAAAACTAGCAAATAATTATATAATGAAATTAAAGATTGAACAGATAGTCATGAAGACTTAATCAAAGGGAACAACTTAGCATGAATCCAACTGTGCCCTCTAATTTAATCGCATCCTGTTTGGGGAATCTAAAATGAGGTCCAGGTTTGGTGGGCTAATTGATTCCCATGATTTTATCAATTTTGTCTAACATTACCAACCTTATCTAGTTATCTTCCTAAAAAAATAGTTACGTATATGTGTATCATCAGAAGTCCAAATTAATATTTAACTTCTTATTATAATTGTCTTTCTTTCATTAGCATATCATAGAATCCCCAGGATTAGGTTTCACATTTCTATCTTATATATATGAGCTAAGAACAAATCATGAGATTTTACAATAATATGGGATCATCATATAAGAAAATAATTGATCAAATAAGATCAAGCCAAGAGGAACTGGTAGTTTTTGCCATGGATCCGTATATATTATGTGACATATATGACTATTTCCGGTTCCTTAATTTAGCACTCTCTAGTTTTCCATTTGGCTGCGTTATAATGCAGTACAAGTATTCATACATGGATTCATCCGAAAAATAATCAGCCTTCATCATCCACCTTTTTTTAATTTTCTTATATCTTCATATATAATCGCATTAAATTAAGACGTTTCAATGTAACTTTTGTCACAATATGTGACCATGTGTTATATTCGACTCATTCGGATGTTGAGCAAGTCAATCCTAGTGATTTGTTTACGATTCCAAATAAGAGATTAAGTGATCAAGTGCTGCATGCATATATAACAATTTTAATCATGTGAATGTCTGTAATAGAAGGGGATCAAGATTCATACGCGCGCGTGCGTATATATATATACACAACTGTGAACGAAGGTCTGAACATGAGGACGACCGTAAGCAGTCAGAACCAGCCCTTTATAGGGGACTTCGATGCCTCTAAAGTCGACTAATTATTGTCTTAAGAACTACCCAGGTCTGCTGACGATCAATTAGGACTTTTTTAATTATCTTGGTTCACTTTCTAATTTTACCAATATATAATTCTGTTCCTTTTTAATTCCGCGACTTATTACTGTAATTTCAATAAGGATTAATTCAGCCAAATTATAAGAATGTATCAATATTGACTATAGTGAATTTCATAGAAGAAATTACTATTTCATATGAATTTATTATAATAGTCGTGGCATTTTTAAGAGATCGTTAAGGTGTTTTCTTTCAAAAAATGGGCTTCGGCAGGATTGGCAGTAAAGAAGATCACAATTTATAAGAGTTTGCATATTTATCTCCCCATGGAAATGATCAGAACTATTTTCTCCAAAGCACATAAATCATAACGACTTTGATCACCACATAAGATTGCTTGATTGATATTTAAAGTGGTAATAAGAGAGGCCTACGTACAATTATCGTTATATGCCCATCTTCTTACATAACAACAATTGGACTCCTAACTTCGTGATTTGCCCCCCCAACCCATGAGAGGTAGCCATACGAAACACTCCCCGACCTCGCCGGCTTGGCCTTGATGGTCACCGTGTACCCAATACTCTCGCACTTCTCCTTGAAAACCAGCTTTGGGCTTCACTTTGACGGAAAATGCCGCCGGCGTCTTCACCACCGCCCTGAAAACTGCACCTCCGTCGGCGACATTGGTCGCCATCCTCTTGAACTGCCTGGAAGTCGTCGAGCCATCGAAAAAGGTGATGAACGACGGGTAATTGAGGTAGCCGGAGGGGCTTCCAGAGCCGCCATAGTTTGAGGACCGAGTGATGGCCGTTATCTCCTTTGCCGTGTGGTTCATAGCACATAGAAGATCCACACATAGTCGAAAGGACCCACATTGTACACTAGGCCGGGGTCCAGCGCCTTGTTTGGCACAATGTGTCCGGCCCCCATGGCAAGCGGGCTAGCAGGCCCGAACCATGGCCATCGTCCTTGATATGCCCTTTGGTGTTATCCCTCAGGGTGGACGTGGACATCATGGCTGACAGGATGGCCGCTGGACTCCAATCTGGGTGGGCGGCTTTAAACAAGGCGGCCACACCTGCTGCATGTGGGCAGGCCATGGACGTTCCAGATATGAAATTGAAGCTACTAGAAAAGAACCAACCAGGCTCAATTCCAGTAGCAATTGAAATTGGCCACCAAGAAGCTATAACTCTTGTCCCGGGGGCTATCAAGTCTGGCTTCAACACTCCGGCATAGCTTGGGGATGGTCCTCTTCACGTGTAAGATGAGACTGCCGGTGCTGGCTTGGTGCCAAACAAGGTCTGTTAGAACTTGATGGTTACCGTGGGATCGGTCGCACCTTGTGCGTATGAAATAACCTTGTTTGCATGCTTTGGGTCAATCACAACACCGAGGCAAGGCATTTCTCCGGCGTCCAATAAAAATGTGTCGTTGATATGAAGATAGCTCCGTAAACCGATGATCTACGAACACTTTCGATCTGTTGGAATTCGTTTACGGTGTTGTCACATATTATGACACCATGGGAGCCTAACTCGGATGTGTCACATGCGGCAAGTGTCACATTGTACACTAGAGGAAAGTCGCAGACTAGGCCGGCGGCGGGGTACAAGCTCCACCCGATGATCGTCTCCTCGTTGCCTAGCGTCCATATCCCGGAGAAGCTCATGTCGACGCTGCGTGCGACGACCGTCATCACCCATGGGATACCATTGTGTAGTGTGCTGAAAGAAGGGCCACGGTTGCCAGCCGACGCAGAGACGAGTGTGCCTTGTTCCATGGCCGCAAAGCGGTCGATGGCAATCGGGTCCTCGTAGAGAGGGACGCCGTCGAAGCCCATGGATATGGATATGACGTCGACACCGTCGGCGATGGAAGCGTCCATTCTGGCGGGGACTTCAGAGGCGTAGTGCGCTTCGTCCCATTGGACCTTTTACATGGCCACCCTGGCTCTAGGTGAAACCCCTATAGCAATGCCGCCGGCGTAGCCGAAGAAGTCGACGCCGGCGACGAAGTTACTGGCCGCGGTGGAGGATGTGTGCGTCCCATGGCCTAAGGTGTCCCTAGCTGAGTTCATGGTCAGGTTTATGTGGGGGTTGTTGCCAAGGACGCCCTTGTTGAAGCACCTTGCGCCAATTAGCTTCTTGTCGCAAAGAGATGCGATAAACTCCACCCCTGCCTCGCATTGCCCCTTCCACCTCGCCTGGACGTCTGCAATGCCGTCTTGGGCGAACCTCTTGCTCTCCGGCCAGACGCCGGTGTCGATCACCCCCGCGATAACATCTCTGCCCATATCAGCTGCAGGCCATAGGCCGTACTCAGTGTTCAAGGATAGAAATTGAGATGGGTATGTACTCAGTGCCCGGCAACCCCCGGAGGGTGCCCAAGTCTGCCGGAGAAAGGAAAGCAGTGAAGCTGTGGAGGACGTTGTCATAGGTGTAGACTAATGTTGGCTCTCCATTTGAGGTTAACGTGGATTTGGTTGTGGAATGTATGGTTTGGATGATGGAAGAGTGTCAACTTTGGTGGCCGGAGAAGGCCTTCGGCATGGCCGATTTGTCCATATGAACAATGTAGGTGGTTCTTCCGGCCGTCGTTGGGTCGATGCTAAACTGAAGTAGACATGCTTGGAAGGTGATGATGAGATGAACGGAATTCATATTGTTGATCAACATTCCGACAGAAGCTAGATGTCTGCTCTGTCCAATGTTCCTGTTGAAGCGGTCTTATATAGAAGGATCGATAAATTTCGAAACAGGAAACTTCGCAGTTGAAACCTGCAGCATATTCTTTGGCTTTGAATAAATAAAAAATCTGCATGGATTAAATCATATATATATATATATATATATTGAATTAAGCCGGACTGGATTAATGTAACACCTTTCAAGTCGCAAGGGAAGAAGCTCCTTAAAAAACCAACAGAACTGGCTGTACCTTGAAGCTAAATTTCTATATTTTTGGGTACTTTCTTGAATTACTCTTGGAACGACTAACTCCATCGTTTATTTCAATTTTCATGTCATTAGAAACTGAAGATATAGCTACTTCAAGCATCCCATGTGTGAATAATATATACTTGTGCAAACTGACGTACGGATGCAACAATAGTAATTACTGATATGGACGTCTATTACGTTTCAATCATATTCTACAAAGATACTAGCGGACTAATTAATATAGCAGTTTTGTTTTGTAGCCAATACAAGTGAACACCACGTTGGTAGCCTGTAAAATCAAAGCCAAACTGGCGTCATAGAGCATGCCTGGTTTAGGCCACGCTTTGAATGATCGTTCCCTTCTCAAGGGAAGATATTAGACATGCTTGGTAAGTAATGGCTAGAAGATCAGAAACCATGTTGAAAGGCCCCTAACAGAGAACATGCAATCCTACCCTGACCAACGTTTATGTTCTAAAATAGAGAGAGAGATGCGGGAATTTTATGTAAGGCTTCATTGTTGCTGTTAATTTGCAGTTTTTCACAAGGCCGCCCTTGACTCTTATGTGAATCTGTAAGACACAAATAGAAGATCTCGATTACCCAGGTGCACTAAGAGGTGCAGGACAAAATTTCCAGCATTATTGATGAAAATTTTATGAGTTCAAATTTACTGAAAGACTTTCGAGAGAATGAGGCTGGAAGACACGAGAAAAAGGTAATAAGATGCACGTCAATATTTATCCTTTAAAAAATTTTAATTGTTCTTTACAAGATATTACACTTTAATGTGTTTGAACCCCACAACCTCCCCTTACGGCTTAACCTTATGGCGCATCTGGTTCAACACTTTATAGTTTATATATTTTCCTGCGAAATTTGCAAGGGTTTTGTGTTAGTTTTTTTCGTAATATAAACTAAATAAAATCAACTTTAATTTCTTATAAGTAATAACTATCGTAAAACTATTAAAATATATAATTTTTTTTAGAAAAGGGAGATTTTTTAAAAAAAATTACAGGAAATGGAAAAAAGTTTTCAATAATGTTAAAACAACCCTCTATGTTTTGGTTTTTAACCAATAAAAACTAACCTAATTGACCCTGTTACTAAAAAATATCAACTCAACCCCAACTCATTCTTATTTGGAAAAATGTTATAAATAGTCAGATTTCAAAGTTTTTTCATAAATAGCCAAGTTTGCAAAATTGTATTAGATATAAATATTTTTAAAGCATTTATATCAATCATAACCAAATTCTATCATTTTTCAATTAATGATGAAAATACCTATAAATTTATTTTTATTAATATCAAAATAGATAATGGATAAAAATTATGAATTTTACTACCTTTAAAATTATATTATTGATGAGCTAAAATGTAAAATATTTTTTATTGAATTTGGGACCATAAAAAATAAATTGAATATTGGACTATCAAAAATAAAATAAAAAATATTTTTTGGGTGATTGAAATTGACATATTTTATTTGAAACTAAAACTTTTGTTTTATATAATATGTTTTTATTATAAATAGTTTTTTTGAAAATGAAATACCTTTCATCATATAAAATGAAAGAAAAATATGTTTAAAAATTTTGAAAATAGATTAAGGATATTTATGTTAATATAATAAATATTATGAGCCAAATATATTTAAAATATATGAATTTGTTATATGTAAAACAAAAAATTGAAATTTGGACATATCCGATACAAATTTAAATTTTTAGTCATTTATTATAAAAAATATTGAAACTCTGCTATTATAATATTTTCCTCTCTTATTTTTAGAAAAAAATCCAAAAATTGACTAACCTAACTGCTTCTGACCGGTCTTGACCTAAGGTGGCCAACGTTATAGTAGAGTTAGACAAGTATGGTCGGGGGTAGCATAGATGGTTTGGGGGCATGGGTAACCTTGGCTAGAACTTGGCCGCCACCAACCCCTTCTATTTGGGGCCTGGTCTAAAAAATTATATTAAATTTAACTTTTATTTTATCAGGTAATTTAGATAATTTAAAATTTTTAATAATTATAATTTATATCCAATTCTTTTGACTAGGTAGTATAAAAAAACTATCTTTCTTTTTAAAAAAAACCTCTTGAAAAAAACTATCCTAAAACAATTAAAATCATTATTAAAAAATCATTTACCATGATAAAAGAAGCTCACGGGGTTATCCTATTTTTGTTGGTGACAAGGTTCGATCCAATCTGTTTGCACAACCCTAAAATATAATAAAAAACTAGCCTAACGCCATCTCCTGCCACCGCCGTTGCCGTCTCCATCCCTTCATGGCCAGGGTGTCAGCCGTTGTTGCCGCCTCCTCCACGGCCTACCTCTCCCACTTTTCCCATCATCATAATCGTCCCTTCCTTCTGTCATCATCACCTTCATTCATTTCTTGCTTGTTCGGTGAAGATTGATTTATATAATTTTTTTATTTCAACAAGTGAGGATTTGTTTGTTGCTAGACCTGAGTGTTTGGTTTTTCTAAGATGGAGTTTTTGTGTTAGAGAGGGTTAGTGAGATTGATCTACACAATGTACGTCGATAAAACATATTAATGTGTTGGCGACAGCAAGAATGAATGTGGGTGAAAATTGTGTCAGGATGTTTCCTGTAGGATTCACAGAATGTAGCCCATGGATTTTGGATTTTAACTTAACTTGGAACTTAGATTGCACGCCCCCAGAGGGATTGAGTATATGCAATCTTTTGATTCGCGGGTTTGGTTTGGCCCAAACAATAGCCAAAAAAGAAAGAAAAGCAAATCAAAAATAAATACTCCAAATAAATACTCCATTGTTCTCAATGCCTAGCCTAGCCACCGCTTGCCCTCTTCCCTCCTGGATCTTTCCTTTCCCTCTCCCGCTGCCGCCCTCCCTCCTCCCTAATCCTTCCTCCCTTCTCTCCCTTGTCATCTCCCTTCCACTCTTTTCTACTCTTGTTCTCCGACTCCTTTGGTACAATGTCATATTTTTCTACCATTTTTTGCAAATAAAAAAATTGTTTTTTTCTTACTTACTTGGACGATGATTTTTCTTACTTACTTGGACGATGATTTTTCTTCTATTATATTTACTTCGTATATTTTATACCTTTGATGATTGATTTTATATTATTTTTTAAATTTGGTTTTATGTGTGTTTTTAATAAATGCTTAAATTATAGCTATAGATGAAATCTGAAAAGTTAAGTTTTTTATGTGATAATCTCTTCTCCTCTTTGTATAAATATATTTTCCAGTGTGTATTTGTTTGTTTTTGTTTAAGTCATCCATGTGTGTGTTTAATATATATATATATATATATATATATATATATATATATATAGAGAGAGAGAGAGAGAGAGAGAGAGAGAGAGGGAGAGGCTAAGGTAAGCCCCGGGAAAAACAATAGGATAAGTTCATAATTCTTCCTCCCATTTACAAAAATTATTCGAGTGTGGTCCAAATAATTAGCAAATGGTGGAAGTACTTGAGAAACAACGATATTTGGATCTTCTTGTTGAAGTGCTTCAGGAGTTGGTCCAGATAGCTCAGATGAAAAGTAAGGGGCTTTTGAATATATGGACTCAAAATTCTATAAGAAGATTTAGAAAAAGAAGGATTCTATTCTTCCTGATCAAAATTCTTTTCAAAACTCGGATAATCTTTATAAATAGAAGGAAGAATTATGAGCTTATCCTATTGTTTCTAGAAAACCAAGATATTATTATGAGCTTATCCTTTAGGATACTGATTCATGTATCTTCACTCATAAATTTAGCGGAAGCTTGAAAGCTCATCCAACAGTTTGTCCTGATCAATTTGATATATGCATTGTCTATAGTAAAATTATTATATGTAAAGTATTAAGTATGAAAGAATATGGTAATCCTAATATTACTAGAATAATATCTAATATTATTCCTCCTCATGGTATCCCATATGAATATAATTATTGGGATTACATTGAGGCATTTGATCGAGTATTGTTATATAAAAATAATTTTATTCAACACTCATGGTTTATCCATATGGATTTACCACAATTATCTAAACTTCCTGCTTGGTTTACTCAGTAGCTTGTTGATTTTGGTCCAGAGATATAGTTTCTTCCACCATATATCCATAAATAATATAAGTTGTTCTCTGAGCGTATTGATTTAGCTTAGGGTAACTCTTTTTATCAGTTTTTAATATATTATAAAATACCTTGGATCTTACCTTTGAATTTTTGTTTCCACTATCATGAGACTATGAAAACACTGATTTCCTCTTTAGCTCAAAAGGTGTAGTGTTGTGTCTTTGTCCTCTAAAGCAAATGTGTTTTTGTCTTCTCAGTCAAAACCTCTAGAAAAAGTGCCAACAGAGTACCCACTAACACTGCCTCCTAATGTTTATTTGAACATCAAAATCCCATGTTACCTAAAGATGAAGTTGTCTGTCTTGCATATACTATGGATATATATGGATCTCAACTAATGCCTAAAATGGAAGTGTATGACTCTCCCATACCAATGAGTCAGAAAGATATAAAATATGTTATCACACCCCTTGCGGCATCCCCATCTTCTCTCCTATTATTGTTGGTTATGGACAACCCTTGATGACCTCCTAGGACTTTCAATGTGAAATTTGTGGACAAATTGGTCATATTGCTACTATTTGTCAGAATTCACCTATAACATGTATTACTAGGTGTTTCTGCTGTAGTAAATTGGGCCATAGTGCTGCACAATGTTTAAAAATGGATTCTCCAACACAAGTCACTACTCCAGTTACAAATGCTTTATCAACCCTATTTGTCATGTCACCAACCATGTCACTAGCCATGTTAGATGCCACATCATCATTCACATCATTAGCCACGACATAAAAATTTCCATGTCGTCATGCCACATCATTATGTTGCCACATCATCAATAACTTGCCACGTCAACCGGTTACAAGTTATTGGTAACCTTTTGATCCGGCTTATGAATAGAGGAGTCAGGAGACATTGGTGTGTGGTGTGTTTACTTCAGAGTGAGAGTGCTATGTGAGTTTATTTCAGAGTGAGATTTGTAAGAGATGTTTGTATGTGCCCGAAGTTGAATTACCATACCAAATTTTGCACAGTAATAAAGTAAGCTTGAACCTTTGAAATCCGTTTCTTTTTGGAACTATATATTTAATGTTGTCTTTCATACAATACTTTGTTCTTAGTTTGGAACTATATACTTCAATATTGTCTTTAATATAATATAGTTTGATAACCCACCTGGTCTGATATGACTGTAGTGTTTTTATAAATATTTGCTTTCTGTTTATATTCTATTTATGTTATAAATATTTGATTTATGTTTATGTTATGAATATTTGTTGTAAAACCCGTGACTCGAGTCAGAGTTTTACGTTACCGAACAAATCGGTTCAACCGTTAGTTCGAGTCAAGTCAGTTTCATGAACCGCATACTGAGTCGAGACTAGCCATGAATTATGAACGATGAGAGTTAGGTGTACCTGAATATATGATAATAACGTTGAAAAGATAGTAAGGAATGAGCTAGCAGAATATATGAAAGTATGCAGTATTTTTCTTTTTATGTATTTGAATGTAGAGATAGTTTAAGCCGAATAACGTATTAGGATGCGTTAGATCATATTCGGGTGGGTTATTAGTTATAGAGCATGTTGGTACTTGTTTTGTTTTATGGGATTTTTTTCATATTTTTATAGATTTTTTTACGATTTATTCCGAACTAGTTATTATTTTAACTCAAGCAAGAATTGAGTCAATACTTAATTACGATTTTGCCATTGGGGGTGTTTTTATCCTTCCCGACACCTTCCCCCTCCCAAAACCCTCGCCGCCCACTGTGTTTGTCGCCGCCATTGCTGCCAACGCCGCACTTCCAACGATCAACGTCGTGCCGCCCCGACAAACCCCAACCACCGTCTTCCCGCCACGATGCCAGAATCGCCCCACAAGCCGTGACACTCCTCTTGTCGATTCGCCGCCGCCGTCGTGACCCCGATGACCACCCCCTTGACCTCCCTGACATTTCCCCCTTACCTAGCGCTGCCATCAAAGCCGGAGTGGGCTTGATCAGAGCGACCGACCGCTCCAACCGAACTCGACACTGCCACCGACAGTCATCGCCGCCGCGGTCGCCCTTGCCGTCACTACCATTGAGACGAGCTCGCCGAGCCGGTGCTAACCCTTACCCCCGATTGCCCCACAAGAACAGTCGCTGCAAAACTGCCAAGATAGTTACCGGAAAATTGCTGAAAGTCGCCGGAAAATCAGATTCACCAAAATTCGTCGAAAATCACCTGATCTTTCGTCGAATCCGTCCGATCGAATGTTATCGAACTTCAAACTCCATAGGGTGCCGAATTCAAGTCACGAACCGCGCGAGGTATAATTTATTTTAATTTAATTATTTAAAATATTGATTATTAGAATTGCATGCCAGGATTGGTGAAGCGTGTTTGATTGAGTGGTGTTAAAAATGGGGGCTAAGAAATTAATTATGGTAACTAAGTAATGATCATGATCTAATGCAAACTAGCCTAAGTAGACTTGCTAGAATTGATATAGGTTGATGTGACTGTGATTGATGCGTGATGGATGTATGCATGATATAGGATGTATAACTGCATCATGAGTGGGCGTTAGTATTTAGTTTTGATATGTAGGTACAGAATAGGAGCTCGCCACCTAGGCGCGAGTACCTGATTGAAGCTTCTGTCAGGTCTGTTTAGGACTCGTTCTCTATTTTAAGCTATTCTATTGAGTATTTGATTTATCATGTGCAAGACAAATTAAATGACGTTTTATCGGATCCCACTTAATTCGGGCCATTTAGCCAACAGTTTTTTCGGATTAATAATCCTCGAGGATGAGATCCCTCGAGTCAGTTTTGAAATTAAGATCCGCCACAAGTTGCCTTCGGGCCTATTGTATAAATCTCAACCCAGGCCTATATATAACACCCTGTTCTGGTTCACCCGTGAACTGACCCAGATGTCTCACCGGCGACTAAACCGTTTGCTAATCTACTGGATTTGGTTAAGCGGACCCGGATCTGCCCTCGGCATCTCAAGATGGAGATGCAAACATGAAATACATGAATGTGAACGATTGGGTTCTAATGGAATCCTACATGCATGCCATGATCATGGTTGCATGAATCGGAATCGGAATGGGAATCGGTTTTCCCGTGAATCGGAATCGGAATCGGAATCGGTCTGAATCGGCCAGGAATCGGTTTTGTTGAATCGGTCCAAATTAATTTAATCGGTCATATATAATAATTTGACAATTTATAATATAAATATATTAAAATTGGATATTGATGTTATTTTGATATTATTCTGTGTATTATAATTTATGATATTTTTAAATATTTTTAAGATTTTTTAATTATTTAGAATTAATTATTATTTTTGACTCGAGTTAGACTCGAGTCAACTTTTAATTACGAAAATGCCACTCTTTACCCCCGCCGCCGCCGACGGCCCGGTCGGCGGCGAGTCTCGCGGCGGCGATGTCGGAGGATGTCGGCAGCCCGGTCGGACGAACAGGCGGCGGTCGGACGGCAGATTCACGGCGGAATCGCGGCGCTCGCGTCGGCCGGCGGAACCCGAGTTCGGGCGGCGGTCGCAACGCTGCGGCGGAATCGTGGCGGAGGGCGGAGCTGAGGTCGGAGTCGGGCGGCGGTGGCCTGGTCGGACGGAGGACGGCCGAGGGAGGACGGCGCAAGCGCGGCGGAGGGCGGCGGAGCGAAGGTCGGAGTCGGGCGGCGGAATCGGGGGAGGGTATGATTTAGGTTTTTAAATCCAAATTACCATTTTACCCATGCTTAAATAATTTAATAAAAATTATACCTAGGGTATTTTGGTAATTTCATAAAAAAACCGATTCCGATTTAAATCGGCCGATTCCGATTCCGAGTTAAATCGGTCGGAATCGGCCGAAACGGGCCGATTCACGACCCGATTCGGGGCCGACCGAGTCGGCCCCGAAATCGGATCGGCGCGACGCCGATCCGATTTAAATCGGCCGATTCCGCACGGAATCGGCCGATTCGTGCAACCATGGCCATGATGTGCAAGTAAGGACAAGACAAAACAATAAATGAGAAACCAAAAGAAAATATATACTACTATAGAAAAACAGACAAAATTTCCCATAAAAGTGCAATAAGGGTCAACCTGTCCATGACAAGGGTATATAAACATTTTATCAAAATACGATAAAATATAACAATCTACTGTGGCATTCAGTCGTTATCTCATTTGTTTTCATCTGAGCCGAGTCTGAACTCCAAAGCTCCCTACTCATTCACAATTATTCGCTTGTCTCATAAAAAGCAATTTATCAAGACAAAAATATTCTAATTATCATTCACACAGCATTAACACACTATCATTATACATTACATGTGGCAGGTACATGTGCGCGCGATTTCGTGCTGCTCCTCTGCAGTCCGACAGCTTTTATCCCTCGCATTTCTCACCTACATATATATAGAAAAACCGTCAGTAATGAGCGTTACCGGCCCGGAAAATAACTAATATTAATTTGACATAGGAGAGCAAACTCTCCTGTTGAATCAAAACCATATACTTCCTCAAAAACTCTCATCAGGGCATATATGGGAGTTGTCGCCATCGGGTCGACAACGTCCCCTTTTCTTTCTCATTCTCATACCTTGGCTATTTCTCTATCATTTCTCGCATCAAATCTCATTCTTTTCCGCCCTCTACATCTTCCATATTACTCCTGGCCTTGAGTACGAAGGCCGAGCACTTTCATGCAGTCGCTTTTAATACCCTTTGAACCACAAGTCTAGACATGCGCTGCATTGCAGTACCTGTAAACCTCCACACTTCTCCGGGTTTGAGGAACTCAAAGGTGGAGTTGTCCGGATCCTTCGGGAACGAAGTGGGTTCTCCCCAGCTCCAGAGCCCGCTCTTCTGAGCACACGCCCTATCTGAAGACGTGGCCATTAGTAACCCTCATTCCATCTCTCCCTGAAAACGCGAAAATTATACATATATAGGCCTGGGTTGGGATTTATACAATAGGCCCAAAGGCAACTTATGGTGGATCTCAATTTCAAAAACTGACTCGAGGGATCTCATCCTCGAGGGTTATTAATTCAAACAAAACTGTTGGCTAAATGGCCCAAGTCAAGTGGGATCTGACAAAATGCCACTTGACTCGTTTTGCACATGATAAATCAAATACACAATAGAATAGCGTAAATCAGAGAACGAGTCCTAAACGGACCTGATAGAAGCTCCAAACGGGTCCACGCGCCTAGGCGGCGAGCTCCTACACAGTACTTACATAATCAAGCTAAAAGCTAACGCCCGCATGATGAATCACACATCCTCTAGCATGCACACACAATCAACACAATCACACATCAATCATCACACATTCATCCTAAGTCAATTCTAATGTGTTTTCAATCTACGTTTCATGAAATCCGGTAGTTCACCTAATTAATTCCTTACTTTTCCATTTTAACACTCATCAATCAACCAATTTCATAATTTTTATTAAATTACACAAAAACATACAGACACGTCAAAAACACGAAAATTCATCTAATTATCTAGTCTAGCATGCTTCCCTAATAATTATTAAATTTAAGAATTTACGTCGGAGTAATTTATACCTCGCGTCGTCAAAAATTGGCAACAGCTAGGGTTTCCGTTTCGTGGCTCGAAACTCGAATTCGACACGTAGCGGCGTCCGAAGTTCAATCGGATTCGACCAGGTGCGTTTGGCGGATGATCCGGCAAATTTCCCACAAATCCAATTTTCTGGCGGTTTTCCAGCAAATGTCGGTGGTTTTCCGTCGAACTCCGGCGATGATTCCGGACGGGGCAATCAGGGGATCTATCAGCACCAGCTCGACGAGCTTGGTCCGATGGTGGTGTCAAACAGGGTAGCCGAGGCGGCGATGGCTATCAGCGGCGGCGTTGAAAACGGGCGGCGACGGTGGCGTGCTCCGATCGGGGCTACGGCCGGCCTCAACGGCAGTCGGGATGATGGGGGAAATGTCGGCGACGGCGAGAGGGTGAGACTGGTGGTCACAGCGGCAATGACGGCGATTGAACGGCGGCTGAATCTGGCTCAGAGTGGCGACGGCCAGGGCAGCTTCGTGGCATTGCGGCGGCGCGCTGGCGGGCGATCGGTGGCTGGGGTTGTCGGGAAGGCATGACGATGGCAAGGGGACGACGGGTGGTTGGTTCCGGTGGAGGGGCGGTAGTCGGCAGCAAGGTCAAGGCGGCGTCGGGCGGCTAGGGTTTAGAGAAAAAGAAAAAAAGATCGGGGAAGACGAACAATCGTGCGATGGCATTTTTGTAAATTAAACTTGACGCGACTTCGACTAGAGTTAATAATAATAACTATTTCCTAATAAATCCTAAAAAAAAATCCATAAAAATTGGAAAAAATCCCGTAAAATCAAACGAACATAGCAACATCCAAATGATATGTTCTATAACTAATAACCCACCCAAAATCACCTATATCACGTCCTAATTCGTCATTCGGCCCTCAAAATATTTGACGATCAAATAAAAATAACAATCAATACTACATACCTCCATATACTTGATAACCCATTTTCATCATCTTTTTGATGTTATCATCATATACTTGAGCATACATGACCCCCATCGCTCATAACTCACAGTTGGCCTCAACTCAGCTCGCAGTCCATGAAGTTGACTCGACTCGAACCGATGGTTGAGCCGACGGGTTCGCTCCCGTAAAACTCTGACTCGAGTCATGGGTTTTACACTATATATGTATAGTTTTCGCGTTTTCAGTGAAAGATGGAATGAGGGTTACTGACGGCCACGCCTTCAGATAGGGCATGTGCACGGAAGAGCGGGCTCTGGAGCTGAGGAGAACCCACTTCGTTCCCGAAGGATCCGGACAACTCCACCTTTGAGTTCCTCAAACCCGGAGAAGTGTGGAGGTTTACGGGTACTGCAATGTAGCGCATGTCTAGACTTGTGGTTCAAAGGGTACTAAAGGCGACTGCCTAAGAGTGTTCGGCCTTCGTGCTCAAGGCCAGGAGTAATATGGAGGGTGTAGAGGGTGAAAAGGAATGAGATTTGATGCAAGAAGCGATAAAGAAATGACCAAGGTATGAGAATGAGAAGGAAAGGGGGACGCTGTCCACCTGAGGGCGACGACCCAATAGTGATGGCTCCCATATATGCCCTGATGAGAGTTCTTGAGGAAGTATATGGTTTTCATTCAACAGGAGAGTTTGCTCTCCTGTGCCAGATTGATATTAGTTATTTTTTGGGTCGGTAACACTCGTTACTGACGGTTTTTCTATATATATATAGGTGAGAAATACGAGGGATAAAAGTTGTCGGGGCTGCGGAGGAGTAGCACGGAACCGCGCACACATGTACCTGCCACGTGTAATGTATAATGATTGTGTGTTAATGCTATGTGAATGATAATTATGATGTGTTTGTCTGGATGAATTGCTTATTATGAAACGAACAGATAAATGTGAATGAGTAGGGAGCCTCGGAGTTTAGATTTGGCTCAGATGAAAACAAATGAGATAATGATGGGATGTCATGGTAGATTGTTATGTATTATATTGTCTTGACAAAATGTTTATATACCCTTGTCGTAGACAGGTTGGCCCTTATTATACTTTTAGGGGAAACTCTGTCCATTTTTCCGTAGTAGTATATATTTTCTTTTGGTTTCTCATTTATTGTTTTGTCTTGTTTTTACTTGCACATCATGACATGCATATAGGACTCCGTTAGAACCCAATTGTTCCCATTCATGCATTTCATGTTTGCACTTCTATTTTAAGATGTTGAGGGTAGATCCAGGTCGGCTTAACTGAATCCAGTAGATTAGCGTACGGTTCGATCACCGGTGACATTTCCAGGTCGGTTCACGGGTGAGCCGAAATGGGTGTTACATTTGTCTTCTCTGTTTTATTTAATCTCTATATATTTAATCTCTGTATCTAATTTTGTGAATTTTTGGGATCTAGGTGAATCTTGAGTGATCGAGATTACTTGATATTAGAGACAAAATAAATTAAGGCTATTTAGGTAGGTGACAGAGTTCAAGGCCTTGTAAGTTGACAAAAGCCAAGGAAGGTGTGTTCGCAATTGGATTGGTTTCTCTTAGGAAATTCCTACTTATGGACATTTTAGTTTGTAATGGTTTTTTTAACAAGTTTAGTTAAGAAAACTCAAAATTTATCAGATTCTAAAAATACTGAATAAATAATGTACAGTAATATTGAAGAAAAACTAGATAAATGGTCTATCCTCAAAGTAAATCCAACTAATGTATGTAATAAGGGCTTAATAGAATTTAAGCAATCTTACATTATAAAAACTTTTGAGAAAAGTATAAGTATTAGCAATGTAATAGATAATATCTTTCTATGAAAAAATAAATTAATAAAAGAATTAAAAATAGAATATAAATATATTCATCTAGGCATAGTACATGTGGCTATTAAACCCTTAACTAGAGATGTTTAAATACCTCCTTATTATTGTGCCTTCGTGATCAAAGACATAATAAATTTCAAGATTCATTGTTAGGTGTAATTGAATAAAGTTTAGGAACTAGACCAATTTACTTTAATTATTTTCCCATTTATTCATTACGTTTACATGAGCTACATATCAGTGAAGCTTTAACATTAAATATCCAAACTCAGGGGATATGCTTCCTGGAGCCATGAACTTATGTATTATATATAGAATATGTCTTAAAACAATGACTACTATAAGTCCAAACTCCAAAATCAAGTCACATAAGGGAAAAACTACATTGTTCGAGATAGATATCACTAAATCTAACATATCTATTCCTAAAACAATTACATGGGCTGAAATAGAATTACCTCAGTCATGGAAGTTAAAAAATATAAAACCTCCAAAGGTTATACATAAGAAGACTGAAAAAATAATTGAAAATACAAATGAGGACATTGAAATATTTTTAGTAGACCTGGTATTTCTACTAGTCTGTCTTGCTCAGAGGATGCATCAAGTGTAAAAGGAATTTATATGTTTGATCAACAAATTCCACATGGAATCTACTCAAATGAACCAACATTCTCTGAAATGGATTTAAAAATTAATACATATCAATTTCAACCAGACAAATAAAAATGCTCTAAAGAATTTATGCTATCTAAATATGATAAGTTAAGAAATTGGTATTGTAACACCCCAAATCTGGTTCACACTCATGAACCGAACCGGCATGTTACCAGTCCCGGTTAGGTCGGCTAACCCGAACCTAGCTCATACGGATCCAATCTCGGCGTCTTAA
>JAURVB010010378.1:0-19063 GCA_033002965.1 Piper betle | reverse complement strand
TATCAAAAGAGAGGCACATACACCTGTGGCTGCATGTCATAAGCTTGTTTTAGCTAGGAATTATAGAATTATAGAGTGCATATATAACTTATATATATATATATATATATATATATATATATATATATAATCTTGCAGAAACAAACCTGAGAGATATGATAGGATCCGGAGATTCTTTAACCAAACAGTGGGCAGAATAAGAAGGGCAGTTAAAATGCCAAAGAAGTGAGTAGAGTCAAGATGGATGCCAGAAAATTCCATTGAAGCTAGAGGGAACATCCTTGTAAGATTATCCCCTTCTAATATAATCAATTCCACGCAACATGACTGCATATATATATGTATTATAAGTGAAAACTAGTAGAATTAGTTCAATTTCAACATGACCTGAAAAAAATATACATGCATATGTAGTAGGTTCACTACTTACATATAACTCCAGATACAAGATGACCTACAGAAAAATTAGAGAAAGCATCTGTCAATAAACTTATTAGTAAGCGGTATTATATTGCCTTCAATTAGCATTTCCTTTTGAGGAACTCACAGAGACAAATAGCCGTCCATATCTTCCATATGCAAATTCTGCAATATCAGGATAGCTTGCAATTCCTTTCCTGATCTCGAAGCAGTGTTTGAGAAGAAAACCTGTGTAGCAGCTGATTGTAGCAAAAACTAATAACAATCCCAAACTTGCCCAGCCAGCTTCCTTTATTGTGAAAGGTGTTGAAAGGAGCCCAACACCCGCGAATAGATTAACTCCTAAATATGAAAAACATATCAGAATGCGCAGTCAATTAATCAAATGGAATCATGAAATAGCTAGAAATTGATTTCATTTAGTACAGTTTAATTACCATTAAAAACCGTCTGAGTAAAGCTACATCCTTCTCGGCAAGATGTTTGCAAGCTGCCGAAGCTGCTTGAGACTTGTGATTGGTACAAAAGAGGTTTACCCAAATCATCCTCGGTTGTTTGTTTAGCATAGCCATAACTATCTTCTACCATTGACGACGCCGGTGCAATGTCTGGTTCACTTTTGAGTGTATCAACACTAGAGTGTCTTCTGAAAACATGAGAACCAAGAAAACTTCCGAAATCGGGTGATGCAGAAATTGTGTACGAATCGATTGACTCCCTGCATAAAACATGTAGACAGGCCGCAAAATTAGAATCACCAATCACATGAAAAGCTACATAAGAATGACTAATAAGAAAGAACCCATGATTCCTTGATAGAGCCATAGCTATTTCGAATGGTGCAACTTTCACCGATGTACGACGTAGCATAAAAATCCATTCGAACAGGAAAATGAAAGGTGAGCACGCAGCATGTACTTGCAACTCTGCGGCCATCGACGAGAGTGGAAAGGGGAGTCGCCGGCCTCCTCGACGTCGACGTCGTCTTCATCCGATTCCACGATGAAAATGTTTGTATGATGATCTTTTTCGTACTGCATCGTCTCCATGTCTCCAAGTTGTTAAGCGATCTCGGCAAGAGACTTTATTTAACAAGAAGCTCAAAGAGGAAGAGGAGTATACTCAACGGCCAGGACATGGAAGAAGAAAAGGGTGGGAGAGATTTCGGTGGCAATATTATATAGCCAAGCCTCCAATGGTAATTAAGAAAAAGTGACTCGTTCTTTTTTTTCAAAAAAATAATTACAAATTCTTACGTTATTTTTAAAGAAATTTGCAATTATTCATGCTTTATGGTGGTGTCGCAACTTAATTATTTTGTGTATATAGTGTGTTTTGCTAGGCATATTTACCAAAAAAATATAAAATTATAAGCAGCTAAAACGCGCATTTGGCATAACATTAACAAAATATAAAGTGATGTAAAAATATTCTTTAAAAATTTTTACAAAACGTTACAAAAACAACAAGTCGACATAATCCCCTTTCATTTTTTCTTTAAACGTTTGGCAAAACTCCTTAATGGTTATAATGAACTAGCATAAGTAATATGAGTTCTCTCACTATTTTTATACTAATACTAACTAAAGACTTTGTGACAAATTTTTCTTATTATTCCATGTAACATTTTCAATTATAACCGAAATTGATGTTCAATTGTAATTTAAATGAGTTGATTGATTTTATGCTGATTGAGATGTATCCATGCATATGTTATGATACTAATTTTCACCTCGTATGTATGTTATTAAACTATAATAAAGTAAAATACATATTAAGATGTCGCGCCAGATAGCACATATAAAATTGATGAGAGGAAATAAAGAAGAGAAAATATTGGTCGATTGATATTATAAAATAAAACAAGAAAAAGGTTTGGAATGCCAAAAAAAGGAAAAAAAACTATAAAAATAAAATAAAATAGAGAACACTGCATAAACTTATGTAATATGATGGGAATTTTATAATGTGTAATTATTTTTTATACCTACAAACTGTTTGCACATTTGGGACGTTTGGTTATTACATATAAACTATATTTTAAATTTTATTATTTTATAGAAAATATTATAGTTTTGTGCAACATGCAACTACTTACATCTTTTGATCATGGTTTAAAAACTTGAAACTTAAATTCGACTCGACATTCCTGAAATAGAGTCGGCTCAAAGTCAATTATATTAATTTTTTAATTATGTAAACAAAAAATTACATGGAATTAGTATTTATCACTCTTTTGATTTATATAACTTAAAAATATCGATTTAGTTAATTTAAAAGAAAAATAACATATTTGATATTTTTATGACATGACTCGAAAATTTAATTGTTAAATCAGCTAGAATAGAGTTATTTATAGAATTTAACTCAGTAAACAACAGAGTCAAGTTGAGTTAAAGGGTTTCTTCACTAAAAAAAGAAATTTAAAATTATGTTTTTGATTATAAGTATAAATTAAGAATATATGTAAGATAGGCTCCTAATTCTTAAGAGATAGTGTAATAATTTCGGGCTCACTTGTATCCACCTAAGTTGAAAAAATAGTCAAATATTTCAACATTATTTTGGTTCTATTTCGAAAAATACTATGTTTGTGGGGTGGCGTGTAACTAAATTTTCTTCTTGACTAATTAGTGACTCAAGTTTCACATGCACTCGCTTTTCATGCGGGCTACAACTTACACATGTAGCCCAACATCTAGGTTATCATATTCAGATCCAAACCATGTTCGTTCCCCAAAGTATGACGTGCCATTTTGACCTTTTTTTTAAAAGTATATTCAAGGCAAAAAAAATTTTATATGTGTGAAAAAAAGTCCAATTTAAAAAATGCTCTCTTTTAATAAGGTGGGTTCAGTGATGGAAGGTGAGTGACCGGGCCGGGCACGAATGGAGTTAACTTATGTGTTTTGTGACTTAGCCTCGAGCCTCAGTTGGACTCAAACACAGTTTATTTTTAAGTGGACTCAACTCGAGGGCTTAAAACTTGGCTTGAATTAACTCGATGTTTGTTATAACCTCAAATATTTTTTTCCTTTAACAATACATAGATAATTAATATTAAAAATGATAATTTTGTATAAAAATAATTAAATTAAAATAATCTAATAATTATCATACGACTATCAATTATGAAGAATTTTATTTATATTCTTACAAAAAATTTTATAAATATTAATTACATTATAGAAAACAAACTAGGTCTTCAAACTCACGGTTATAGAACTCGATCAAGGATCGATGCTCGATTCAAACCCGATCATGCTCGACCAAAATTCAAACTAAAATAACTCAATTCGAAACAATATAACTCAAAATTCGATTCGTTAATCAAATGATCCAAATTTGAGTTAGGCGAAACTCAACTCGACTCGGCTCATACCCAACCCTAGTCACACCTATTAAAGAAATGCCTTTGACTAATATAAAAGTTTTTAAAAGAATAAAGGAATAAATCTCGATATAATTTACAGCCTCGAAAATGGAAGAAATAAATTAATTCATCATTAACTTCACCACTCATTAAGGAATGAAACTTCTCCCATTCATTAAAGAATAAAATCAGTTATTTATGCACAAGCAATTTTAAAGTTTGTTTTTCCTTTAATCACCCCCTTTCTAGTTTTTCTTAATTCTAGATTTAATTTAATTTATAGAATAATTCACACTACATCAATATAACAGAAAATGTAACGTCTTATATTAGATTGAATAAGCACGTTGCTCATCATGTAAATTTTTAGAGTTCTTTTAAAAAATTACAAAATATATAAAAATATTGCCTTTGAGGATAACCCAAAGTTGGTCTAACTGGTAAAAGAGTAACTACAATTAAAATTTAAAAATATCATCTACAATCAAATTTTATATTGTATTTCTATTTTGTTTATAAATCACACATGATATGAAATCAGAGGAAATCGAATTTGGCCGTCTGTTAGATATCATATTTGTAATTGTTATATGTTATTATAAGAGTTCATCATTGTATTAAAAAAATTTTTTTGAAAGAAACACAGAAATAATAATCATCCTTAATCTACCCTTTTATTTATTTTTTTAGATTAAAACACTATAATTTTTTTATATTTCATTGCATGCCATTTAATAAATTTTATTGCACAATACAATAATTTCATTGGATATCTCGTATAAAAAAACAAGTTGAGCTAAAATTCACATTGCTACGTGTGGTAGTCTAAATTAGTTATGCTCACTTATGCATGATGAAAAGAAATATTAAGACGTGCAACTTATTACACGCTTTTCATTATCAATCTTATAATTTTATCAGATGCGTTTACTAGTAAGAGTGTTATGGGTCCTTGTTGATTGATTATTAGATTATTTATTAAAAATCATTTTCATTCCTAGACAAAGTGAAAAAGAAGCAGCATAAATTATATGATTTGGTGTGTTATTAATTTTTCTTTTTAAAGTTTTTTTGTGTTGTTTTATTAGTAATCGTGTCATTTTGATATATGAAAGGGATAAAAAATAATATTATATATCATTGACAATTTTAAAAATATTTTAATTCTTAGGAAGAGCATGACAATGTAAAAGAATTAAGAAACTTATTTGAATTTCATAAATACATCTACTCTCTTCTTGAAAAAAAATACTTGAAATTAATTTTCATGCATTTGTACACTATTTTTAAATTTAACGATGAGTTTCCTTCACAGTGCAATTATATGGTTTTATTCATTAATATTTGTGGAACTTATTATATAATGAACAACTAACTGCACAAAGAATTGCCAATTTGTTTATAAAAGAGCTTTATGTCATGCCATGAATAAAATAGTGTTGTCATATATAATTTATAAATTATCTTTTACGGTAAATAAGTAAATTTTGACAATGTACGTGATTTACGTTATTAAAAGTAAATATTATATGTTATATATTATATTTAGAAGTTATGAAAGTTTGGTTAGTGAAAGAAATTTGAGCTATGAGGTGAACTAATTATTAAACATTGAAAATATACAATATAAATAAGTTTTCAAATGAGGGGCTACTTTTTTCATTAGGCTCACCTTAATTACCAAAATATCAACTAATCAATTTAGGTTCTTAAGTGATATTTTAAATTACTTAATTTTAATCAAGTTTTATCAGAAATATAAAGAAATAAGTATGTATTAGTCAAATAAATACATCTTATATTAAGTTATATACATAACATTATTGTTTATTATATTTATATATACAAAAGTAGATGAAAATAATTAATAGGAGGAGAATAGCTACATCATCCATCTTAATTATGTGAATATTTAATAATAAAAAACAGAGATAAAAATATAAACAGGCTAAAACATAAAATTATAAGAAACACAAAATTAAAAGTCAATGTAGAATCAAAATTCGCTAAAAACACATTATATAACAGGATAGCTATTTTGACTCTGGCACTCAAAATTCACTTATTGGCTACAAAATATTTCTCTATTTCACCTCAACAAGCTTATGATAATATTCTAACTCATTTATCTTTATGTACTTAACAAAACTTAAACTTCTCTAAGTATCATTAAAATTAGGGCATAGGGGTCATTAATTAAATTGCATAGAAATAAGACTAAAGACAAACATTACAACTAAACAATACCTCAAATCATTATCATGCTAATACTTCAAACAAAATATAATTAATTGATTTTATTATCACTGAACTTCTAAAAACAATTAACAAAATTAGTTTACACTAACAAACAAAGAAAAAATATATTTAACAGATACAACATAGCATAACAATAATACAAATATAATATCTTAACAAACTGTATTCCCCCTTCCCCATCCAACACCACACCACCCCCTTACTTGAAATGAAGAGTGTCCTCATGCTCTAAGAGAAAGAAAGTATAAATTAAAAACACTCGTTTAAAACAGGTATAGGGTAGAAGTCCAACTTCATTCTTTATATTCTATATGCTGTTACCTGCTTAAAAATAGTCGAATAAAAATTTTTTTTTTTTAAATACTTGGGTTGCCTCTCAAAGAGCGTTGTTTTGTTTTGCATCTTCAATCAGACACTTGTAGATCTATAGTTATGCATTTGTTTACGGTTCACCTTGTACCCTCTCCCTCCACTTAACTCAATACAACTTTACTATATAGAAAACTAAGAGAGGCGAATATGGCGTACATGTGTGATTTCTAAACTTTTAGTTCATTAAAACATTGCTTATAATATTAATTTTTAGGTTTCATTTGACAAGAACATACAATGTCTTAACAAATATATAAACCCTACTGTCTAAATCTTTTATAATGACCATCTCAAAGATTAAACAATATTTTCCTTACGACATTTTATGGCTTCCCGGTGAAATAAACCATGTCTAACCACTTAGTTCTTTATAGTTACTTTAAAATCTCCCTCCCAAGTGCAAACAAATTTTTAAAGCTTAATAGGTGGATAAAAGTAAGGCAAATTACTCAATAGACATAGCACGATACAAATTAATATTTCTTCTGAGCCCTTTAACTTTAATATTATATAAATTTTAGATTGTTTAACCATTTGCTCCGGAATAAGAACAATTAAATATTTACTTTTACAAGCATATCTTTATGGGAAGAGAACTAACAAGTTTTCATCTCAAAAAATAGACTAGCAACTCTGAATAGTTCAAAAGCGAAATCACAGCAATCCATCATGTCATGTTACTAAACAACCATCCATCAACAATTTTCATTGCAGTCTGCAATGAAAAGGCTAAAATTGACAAGAATAGAGCTATATCATACAGAAACCATATTGTATGAGTTTCCATCCGTGCTAACTAACGAGTAGATGAAAGCCCACCAGCTTGCACCAGTGTCAGAAGCAGACAGCACTGGAGACTGCATCAAAACCGTAGTTACTCTTATATAAACACAAAGGAGGGTAAGAATTTAACAACAGTTGACAACGTTACAATGGTAACTTGCAGTTGGTCATATAAGATCTTACATTTGAGCGCTGCAATAATTTAAACATCAGCTCACCTTTGTCACTACCAACACCAATAGATAAGTTTGCGTCTGTCTCGTGCTGGGAAATTGATTGTACAACCGAGTTCAACTATACCAAATTTCAATTTCTTCTTGAAACTTGAGTTTTGGTAGCTCATATGATATGTTCAATGATTTTTGTCATATGTTATCCACAATTAATCTACTCAATTGTCCTCCGGCTCAGCAAAAAGTCTGGTTCCTCAGGCTTCTGAAGCTTTGGCAAATCAACGCTCTTCGTTTTCTGGGCTCCTCTTATTGTATTTGCAAATCTTGACGCCAAGATAGTCACACCCAAGTTCTGCTTTATAGAAGAAGAGTTTGAAGCATCAGACACGAAAGCCTCTTCTTCATCCTGATGTTTGTTATCAATCTCGTATTCTCCAGCAGCGTTGAAGAGTGATTCTTGTCTACTAATTTCCTTTGCCATTTTTCTTCGTTTATGACGACGCCATGCAGCTTGTATGAAGCAAGCAGCCCATGTTCTCCAATGATAGGAGTAAAATCGAAATGTATGCTGCAGTTTTTTACTATGCAGGCGCCTAAATTGGTTTGCTACAAACTTAAGATCTTCCGCTCTCAATGCAAAAGCTTCCACCTCAACAAGCGCTCTAACTGTTCTGGTGGAGGAAGGTAAATTAAGAGCAGACTTTGGAAGAAGTGCCCACGCTAAAAGCTCTTCTCCACAAAAATCACCAGGGCATAAAATTATGGAGTTGAAAAACCCAGTCCTGCCACCATTTGTAGTAATACTCTCCAACCGCCCACGTATGATGAAAAGCATCTCACTGACAGGGTCACCTTCTCGAACTATATAGGTCCCTTCAGTGCTCAAGGAGGAGATCAGTCGTTCGCAAATAGCATCAAGAAGTTGGTCGTCCATCTGAGAGAAGAATGGCACCTGCAATTTCATGTAGAAATTACGATTAACCTACAACGTATAAAAGAAAAATGAAAGAATGAATGAATACAGGGCTCATATATAATTATAAACATGCAAATAGCTGACATAAAAGCATCATATATAAGCCGAACAGGAATACAGCATAGCTATAAGACACACAAGTAGTTCTCTATTGGGTAAAATAACAAAATTGCCCCTTAAATTAATCTTTGAAAATTCGTACTCGTCGAACAAGATCCAAGCAGAGATGACGTTGGATATCCCGTCTCAGATCTGTTGGCAATGCTTGCAAAATTGACTCCTCATCCACACCCCTTGTTGCCAGCCACTTGTATTGAATAAACCGACGAACACGCTCCCGCAAATCAAGGGGAAGTTGGCGATGTCGCATCCATTCCTCTGTATCTCTGCGCTTCAGTCTCCACTCTTCCAGACGTACAGTAATAGACTGCAAATAAGTCTGCAAATGATGGGGAAAATGTTCATAATTATTTTAACTTGAATTCTAATTTTTGGAAAGCAGAATCTAGAAATCTCAATACACTTTAAAATTGCAAGAAATAAGCAAAGAGTTTTTATTGACCAGTTCAAATTACATAAGCTAAAAGTAGAGCTAAAGTTCCAGTGTGCATTTACTGTGATCTGATAATTGAACAAGAGACAAGTTATCCTTTTAAGAAATTTCATGAAATGCAGAAAGTGTGTGTGTGTATATATATATATATATATATATATATATATATATATATATATATATATATAATGTACTGAAGCAGTTAAGTCAGAGAATTTTGCAACTGGCAGAAAGGACCAATTTTCAAGTAAATGAAGTTTCAAGTTCCGTTACGTCAATTTAACAGCTGCAATCTAATCATGTTTGTCATATTGGAAGCATTGTCCATATTTTTCATCCACACCACATGGCAAAGTTTTACTGACTTCAACTCTCCTACTATATCCAAGCATGGAACTGGCAATGCAAGAGATCAAGCACAGAGTGCGAGTAGAGACAAAGTTGTGCCATATCATAAGCATCAAATGTGATATCTCTGAATGTGCAAATTTAACATTCCTTCACATTAAACACAAATACTACAAGGAAATTCTTGCTATTTAAAGTTCAAAACTTGTAGGAGTAGTCTGCTTAAGACATGACTCAATTCTCAATAATCAGTTCAGGAAAAAAATTGTCAATGACAAAACTAATTGATCACCTCTATAGTGTAATTTTATCCACCTAAAATCCTGGAAAGTTCATCTTCATCCAAATTGATCATGGACAAACAAATAATCATAAACATCTTGACAAACACAACACCATCACTAGATATTTCCTTCAAGAAGACCTTTTAAAGGTTTAAAGAATTCATCCTCTTTGTCATCCACCTGCTCCCAAAGAATAAAGGTATAAATAATTGTCATCTTAAGTACCTGCATATTTCCAATCAGGTGTGCAAATAAAACCAGGCCAAATATTGCAATAAGTGTGGCAAACAGTGTCTCCCCAATGAAGGTGCTCGTTTCCAAATTCTGCCCATAAGAACTGAAGAAGAGAAATTCAAGTGGTTATTGAAGGCTGTATGTGAGCATGAATGTCCTTTCTTTAATAAGATAAGCAAAGGCAAATTTCTACCGAACATCAGTAACTAACTCTTTTGCATAAAGCGTGGCAACTTCAGTCAATATTTTATTAAGGCCATAAAAAAGGTATCAGAGTATAGTTAACATAGAAATGCCTACTCATTGTAACTTGCATCCAAATGGTAAGGTGAAAACTCATCTATACAACTTTTGTTTTTATTACAGATTTCTAGGTTTGGTAAACTTTGTCAGTTGCTAAATTTATGGCTTCATGGTTAAAAAAATAAAAATAATTTAGTACAGCATGCCATGAATAAGGTACCTCAAGTTCTGTAGGCCCCACCACAAACAGTAAAAGTATTTTTCGAGGAACTTTGAGGAGAAAACCTTATTCTTGAGGGCGTTTTCAAATATGCCAAACTTGAACAAGATGCCACCGTCTGGGTCACAGTTCTTAAAAACACTTGTTATGTTAGCCCACTCCTTCCTTTCACTTCTATCAGCATTGTTGCAATCTAAGAATGACCTTTTACATGCCATGATTAAGGAAGACTTCTCTTTTCCACATTCTTTCCTCCAACAATAAGCTTGACGCTCTATTGATAAAAGGTACCAAGATGCTCCCAAGACCTGTAAATGAAAAAATATAAGCTAAAGCCAGCAAGCTATGATAAAGGTACAACAAAGGTGTTACAATGACGATGTCTAAGAGATGGCTCACTATCGACACCAATGTATTTAGGAAGATGATAAACTATGATCCAAACAATGTGTTCACAGAAATGATTAAACATATTATATGGAAGGTAACATCATCAAGCATTATGCAGAACCCACTATAAAGCAACCTGATTCTTACAAGACTTTATAGTTGGTAGAGATTAGAAACTTGTATTTATTACTCAGGAACAACCGATTAATTATGAGAGCTAGGTCCTGTATAACTTGGTGCAATAGCTGGGACTTGATAGATGATAGATCATGAAGAATTTTAATATTTGCATCTCTCTTTCTAGTGTGTCAATGTTTGATAACAAATACAATGACATATAATCCCGGACGACCTCGACCTAACTTTCCTGGCTACAAGTCTTTTCCTCTGTTGCTTTGATGTTCTGCATTTTTAATTTCCTTTATTTGCAAACTTCAAACTTTCATTCTCTCTCTCTCTCATCCTCTTTTAGTTCCCATCTGCTTTTCGCTACACTATGACCATGGGACACACTCTGACCCTCAAACAGATTATAGGGAGATTGTATCAGTAATTATTTGTGAAGCAAATTGCAACACTTCAGATAGACACATATCTGCAAATTATCATCAATAAAAGCTTTTGAACAATAGAGTATTAAACTTGTTCCCTGCCGACCATATAACAAAGTATATAAACATTTGCTACAAAGCCTCCCAATAATACTTCACACAATTTATCTGTCCAACCCAAATAATCCTACATTCTATTGATACTCTCGTCTCTATGGTTTTTAACAGTGGATGCAGAAGCATCATATTCATTACTACCAAAACATTAGCATTTTGGTTAATACCATGACAACAAAATCAGACGAATGAATTGCTCATTGTCTATAATCACAGCTGCAAACCAGCAGCTACACAGTTCAAATGTGAAAACGTCCAAAGAAACCCCCAATCATCAAACAAGCACAGAACTTACATGGCTAGCTAGCATATAAAGCAGCAGATTATAAACAGCCCCTGCCCACGCCGTCTTAGTAACAAGCCCAGTCGCCTTGATAATTTGGGACATCAACGGGAAAATAAGATACAGCCTGGGAATATACTGGAGCAGAACAATCAACGCAAGTGCATTATTCGTATGATAGGCACCAGTACGCGGTATTATAAACATAATCACCACCTGCAACAACAATCAATCTCCACCCAATTCAAAAAAACAAAGCACACACACACCAACCAATCCAAACAACCAAAAAGAAGCAAAGTTTATTTATATATAAAACCTGCGGAAGAGGCAGCGTAGCAGCCAAATCTATGAAGAAATCCGACTTCAGATATTTCACGGCGATCTTCCATGGATCCATCACCAGCTCCCCTCTACCAAACACCCTCGAGCTGGGGGCAACATAGGCCGTCCGGAACTTGATGCCCACATGCATCAGGTAGAACAAATCCGCCACCGTCCGGCAGCAGGTCACCACAATCCCCAAATTGAAGTCCATCTTCATGCAGGCGGCCGCGGCCTCGCCGCCGACGGAGGGCAGGTAGAAGTAGAGCGGGTCGATGAAGAGGGCGACGAGGCAGGACACCAGGAACACCCGGTTCCACTGGAGCACGATCTCCCCGCCCGGATCCAGAATCCGCTTGCTCCACGGCTCGTAGTCCTCGGCGAACACCTTGGACTTGGACGCCGCCGACCTCGGCAAGGGGCCAGAGCAGTGGTACTTGGGCCCGGGCGGGGGGCGGGTGGTCGTGGTGCTCCCACGGGAAGACATGGTTGAACCTGCAACAGGAGCAGCAAACAGTGGGGGGTGACAAAAGATCGGATTTTTATGGTCGGTATCGAGTTTTGAGCTCCGATTTTTCTGCTGCCGAGTGTGGAAAAGAAGGTGGCTATACCTGACCAGCTTCGACTTCTTGAAGTCCATGGGAGGCGGCAAGCGATGGCGGGGGCAGATATGGTGTTGACTTTGCGGGTGGGCTGGAGGGGGAAGAAGCCATGGCCGATACTTCTTCCCTGTTTTGTTTGTGTGGGAAGAAGCCATGTTGTGAGCTTGGTAAATTCAAGGTGCGCCACTAAGTTGGTACGCCGCATCAACCAACGTTGACTGGCATCATTGACTAATAAGATTATTTATTATTGTCATTACAAAATAAATTTCGCGAGCGCTTATATATTCTTTTATTTTTTATTGAAACGAAAATGCTACATTGTGAATTTTTGGCTCCATACAATTTCGTTCGGATATAATAAGCAATGAAGTAATGTCCACTGTGGCGTTAAAATGGTACTAGCGTTTCGGGCATTTAAACGAGTTTAAGTTAAGAAATATATTAAAAGGGAGTCTAAGTATGTGACTAGCTTGATTCCTACAAAATAATAATAAGACGAGCCCAAATTAATTGTATAATAACCTTCTAGTTAATAAGGCTGTAAGACCGACATGTTTCACCTTAATAATCAGTCTTACCCACAAAACCTTAATAATCAAGTATTACCCACAAAGCCTTTATGTCTAAAAACTTTAAAGCCGAATTATAATGCAGAAGGCCAACTCCTCAAAGATTCTGCTTGGCAAAAAATAAAATAGACTACTAAAAAATTTCGAGTCATTAGCAAGCCTGGGCAAGGCCAATTTGCCATTTGGATGGGCAAGTTTAGGTTAAATTCATTTTAAGACGGTTCAAGAGGTGATTAATTTATAAAGCTTGATCGACAATCATTCTTTTCGAGACGGTACGTGATTGCACATCTCCACCACTGTTTTTGAGCTCCTGACAAAAAATGTCAGGAACCTATCCTAAATTGGAGTTTTGATGTGCATTCACAATAGTAAACAGTATTGACGACAGAGTAAAACACCCTTTATCCACTATTTGAATTTTTATTCTTCGTGTACATCATTTTCTCTTTCACACCAATAACTTATAACACATAAATCAAACAAACAACAAAAGCCCAATCACAGACTTATTTTGAGAGTAGTACTCGTTAACCAATTGAATACCCTTCTTGTGTTTTCAAGAGTGCTTCATGATTTAGCATCATTCTGACAACAGCTTCATTGTGCTCGAACAGCATTCAACTCCTTGACATCTTAACGCTTAAAATTTTCGCAAGCATGTTGTTCCAAGTATTCTTTACTATTTATTTCTGTCAATTTGATCACAAGATAAAAAAAGATCAAAATTAAAAGATTGATAAAGTAAGTTCATAGTTATGATCATCCTAACCACTTCAGAAAACAAAGTTTTGTAGATGTATGGAATTATTCAAAGCGGGGTGGTAGATAGGGGTGGGCATGGAGTCTGAATATCTTCTGTCCTACCGATGTCCGAAGCATCTCCGATTAATTATGACAGACCAAATTTAACCGAATTAAAACAAACTAATCATGAATATTTTTTATCCGACCGAACGAGCGACCGAATGTCTAATATTTTATATTAATAAAATAATACCTTTAACATTTTTAATGCTAATATTATATTTTATGAAAATTACAAAACATAATATACAATAAACTTGTGGTTGCAAGTTACACATTTTTTCTCCTTTTCATAAATTCGAAGGCAATCTTTTGTAATTATTCTAGTATTAAAATATAAGATAATCAGCAGGAAGGGGGCAATTCAAAGACAATCTTTTCATAAACTTGCCGCTCTTTTGTAATTCCTTTTCATAAATATATGGAATTATTTTTTCTCCTTTACAAAATATAAAATAATCAGCATAACGTCATCAAAATAATCAAGTATTACTCGTGTTGATTCAAAACGGAGAAAGCTTATACCTACGGCAGCAAAGAGCGGCAATCCGACAGAGGCAGAGGTTGGTGGAGTCGAGGCGGTGGTGGAGGGCTGGGGACGGCGGTGAAGGTTGGAGGAGGGTGGGGGAGGGCAGTGGGGGTCGGGGGAGGGCGGTGGAGGGCAGCGACGGGAGGAAGGGGGAGGGCGGTGGAGGGCGGGAGGAGGGTGGGGGAGGGTAGTGGAGGTCAGGGGAGGACGGCGAAGGGCGACGACAGAAGGCCGCGAGGAGGGCGAGGGAGGGTGGGGGGAGGGCGATGGAGGTCGGGGGAGGGCAGGGAGGGCGGCGATAAAGGGCCACAGGGAGGGCGGGGGAGGGCAACGGAGGTCGAGGGAGGGTGGGGGAGGGCAGCAGACGACAGGAGCAAAGGGCCGCGGGGAGGTTGGGGGGTGGAGGGGGAGGGCAAGGGAGGTCGAGGACAACAACGACTTATGTTGGTAAGTAGGGTTAGGGTAGTAATTAGGATATAATTTCGAACTGTTCACGGACATTGTCAAGGTCCGACAAACAAGTCGGACATTAACTTGGTCGGTCAAGTTTTGTCTGATAAATAAGATAGCACCCACTTGACAAACTTCCCTCAAATTTTGACAAACTCCCTTGTTCCCTCAAATCATGACAAACTCCCCTCAATTTATGACAAACTCCCTTTAAATCATCAGGTAAAACCTACAAAAGGATATAATAATAATCAGTGTAGGAAAACCCCGGCTCGAACCTGACTCTAATACCACTTCTTTGACCCATCAGGCTCCCAACTAAACTTTGATATCACTATTAAGTCATTTAGGCTCCCAAAAGGGACTTCTAACAAATATCAAAAACCTCTCTTAATTTAAAAATTAATTTTAAAAATATGATTTTTTATTAACCTAGATACAATTCACCAATATTATCCATGACCGATATGGGATAAACTCAACAGTAATTATATCGGGTAAACCAATGTGCTGCTGTTTTGTTGCCGGCCCCAAACCTTGGCACACCTTCTAGCGGGAGAGTATGGAAGCATTCTGCAAAAACGAACAAGAAACAATCCATAAAAGAAGGCAAACCATTATTTAAAGAAGCTTAAGACTTTAAGGAAAAAGTGATCAGCTTACTAAACAAGACAAAGCAATCAGCAGATCTAAGGGGGCGATCACAGAGATCCTCAAAAGGAAAATATGCACACCCATTGGATCCTAGAGGAACCTGGGAGCATTCATGGACAACTCAATCCATCAGTTTTTTGAAAAGCCTTCAGTATCTAATGCAAACTCTTTCCATACTACATACATTTGCCTCTTAATACCTGATATAAAAACAAGTTCTCAATTTTTGCAAACAAGACTATTAGAAGCTTTCTCGATCACCTCCAATCTCCTCTGTTAATTCCCCTGGTGGATAATTCCATCAAAAACCATAAGGAACAAATTGATTGTTTGATTGCTCTAGCGGCTAATTAAACACAATTAAAACATACACGGTCAAGAAAAATTGACAAGAACCACTACGTGCATCATCAAAACCCATATCAATCTCAGATTCTGAAGAAAAAAGAACAGATAATATTATACAAACGAATTCGCTGATAGCACACCCCTCATTGATTTGATTCTAAAGACTCCGACTTTGATTCCAAAAAATTCGAAATTTATACCAAAAACTGCAACTTTTTTTATCAAGAGCAACGAGATCAAACTACTGGTTCACTACAACTTGGAGATCAATTGCAAGTACCGAGAACAGAACACACGTACCAGACAAACTCCCAAGAAAATCCGAGGCCGATGCTTAGCCCATCCACCGCATTCTCAACCCCAACCCCCGCAAACGGCCAAGCTCGGCCGGCCTTCTTCTCTGGAAGCCTTCGCCGACCCAAGGTCCCGACTTTCCTACTCTCAGGCGGCGACGATCACGGTGGCGGAGCCTTGTCGAGCATCTCGGCGGCGACGGCGTCTGATTTGGCGACGGAGGAGGCTGTTCCAACGACGGCCGTGGCGTCTCCGGATGCGTGTGACGCGGTGGTCGGCGGACGCAGTACTCCAACGAGGAGGGGCAGGGTTTCCTCTATTCGGTGTTTTTGTAAACCCACGAGATCAAGGTATACGTGATTTTTACGTTCAAAAAATGGATCGAAAAATGTTAAGTTTTGTTTCTTTTTTGCGTCAAATCGAGTTGTTTAGTACTTTCGAGGTTATTCCAGGTAGAATTGAGTACGAAGTAACTTAAATAAATATTATATAATAATTTTG
Organism: Piper betle; assembly: GCA_033002965.1. Classification (NCBI taxonomy): domain Eukaryota; kingdom Viridiplantae; phylum Streptophyta; class Magnoliopsida; order Piperales; family Piperaceae; genus Piper; species Piper betle. The sequence goes on along the minus strand of JAURVB010010378.1, from coordinate 2,403 downwards.
ACATTTTATTTTTATTTTAAATACTTAAGATATATTAAATTGTCATAATATTGCATAGATAAAAGATAAAATAATCGTACATTAAATTTTTTTGTATTTTTATATATAGTTATCAAGTTCAACTCATTATTTTTGTTATGCTCTACTTTAAATTATTATTTTTGTTATCGTCTACCATTGCATTTGAGTATTTTAATATCAATAAATAATATTCTATAATATAATTATGCCTTAAGTTTTTCACATACTTTTTCTATTATTCAAAAAAGATAATATCTCTAAATCAATTCAAAATAAACATCTAACAACTTCAACTACCCAAAATCTTTTTTTTTTTGCTTACAAATTTGTACAAGTTTTTGTAATAATTGGGAGCGTAACTTGTAGGTAGGATTTATAATCACATACGGCTAGAGTGAGGTTTGGGGAGACTTTGTGGGAAAAGACTCATATTTGATATGGATGGGTGAGTGGGCGGCGGCGCGCCACTTGGGGGTCGCATCCCCAACCAAGCTAGGTTTTAGTTGGTATTAAGGTGCCCAAAAAGAATATGATGCATTTTTTTCTTTTTATATTTAAAAAAGAAGAGAGCACATATTTTTAAACATTGTATGCCTATATCTATATCTAATCTATTTTAAACATTGTATGCCTGTATAAATTATATGATGTCAACTTGCAATGGGCGTTAGACTTTATATTCAAGATTTTAATTTATATTTCATTTTTAAAAAAGAAAATCATGTGTGTGTGTATATATATATATATATATATATAAATTACACATTAAAGATGTATTATTATGTAAGAAACTTTAATTTGAGTAATATGATTATTATAAATTGTATATAAGCAGATACTACCAATTTTTTTATTTCTTTAGTTGGGTAGAACCATAGTATTATACTCCAAAGCTTTACAAATAATAAATAAAATATTAATGAAAAATTTAAATTAAGGAAGTATTTGTGGGTCTACAGTTGCTCTAATTAGTGTGAAAGTGTTGATTTCCTAGCTTGCATAATATATAATGAGAGCCGATTTCCTGTGCCAGAGGCAGGAAATCGGCTCTCTGCGCCACAATGATCTGGGCCGTCCGATTACAAGGACGGCCCAGATTTATTAGTTTTTTTTTAAAAAATTTTTAATTTGATCTGGACCGTCCGATTAGAAGGACGGTCCAGATCATATAGAGGGGCGGAGGCGGAGCGCCGCCGCCGTGGCGGGGAGGGTGGCCGACCCTTTGCCCCGGCGCCCGCCACGGCCAGATCTGGCCGCCGCCAGATGCGGGCGGGCAGCCGCGGCCAGATCTGGCAGCCGCCGGCCAGATCTGGCCGCGACAGGCCGGACCTGGCCGTCGCCCGACCAGATCTGGCCGGGGGACGGCCAGGTCCGGCCTGTCGCGGCCGGATCTGGCCGCGGCTGCCCGCCCGCATCTGGCGGCGGCCAGATCTGGGCGCGGCGCTGCTCCGCCGCGTCGTCGCCCCTCCCTCCCGGCCGCCACCCCTTCGCGAGGCTCCCCCTCCCTCCTCCTCGCTCCCCGCCGCGACGCCGCCAGCCGCGGACGCCCATCCGCCCCGCTCCCCATCGACCCCGTCGCGGCCGGCCGAGGGGTGGGCGAGGCAGGGCGAGGGCGGCATGGTGGCCAAATCTGGGCGCAACGCTCCGCCTCCGCCCCCCATGCCGCCCTCGCCCCGCCTCGCCCACCCCCCGGCCGGCCATGACGGGATCGATGGGGAGCGGGGCAGATGGGCGTCTGCGGCTGGGCGGCATCCGCGGCGGGGGAGCGAGGAGGAGGGAGGGTGCTACAGTCGGCGACAGGGGGGCGACGAGGGGTGGGGTGGGGGTATTTTTGGAATTTTGTTTTTAATAAGGGATATGGGCCGTCCTTATAATCGGACGGCCCAGAGAAGAGCTTGGGGCTGGAAATTTTTCTGCCCCTTGCTCTTCTTCACTTTACCCATAAATAATTGGGAACCTACACGTTATACAACTTGCGTGAAGAACAACCCGTTAACCAACAGGTAAGGTTTCAATATACAAACCATAGTGATTCATATATCGGACCACCTATATGCCCTGCGACGCAGTGAATGAGCAAATAAAGGTTCATATTAATTTGAGGTGTTGAGAATCCCAATTGTTGGAGTTCTTCCCTCCTCGAAGAATTCAAGAGGGCAGCGTGAAGAACCCGTGAAAAACAGAGGAAGTGGCCCGCAGCGCGAAGGGGGCATGGTACAGACGCTAGTGCCCGGGCGCCAGGAAATGCCGAAGTTCTTATAACTCCTGGGTGTCAGGAAATGCTAGCCCGAGCATTGGTGTCAGGCCCGATTTCAGGAGCGGGTTTGATGGATTTTGGTCCATTTTGGATTATAGTGAATAAAGTTGAAAAGTGATTGGTTT